>OY757926.1:62243726-62551226 GCA_963585895.1 Sepioteuthis lessoniana | reverse complement strand
GGAAATATATAACTATGTGCAAACAAATGATTAATGGTAAATAGAATCAATTATATTACATAAAAATAATTGAACCCATTTAATTGTGTGCAAAAAGAGCTCATGCTTGTTTAAAAATGTTATCAACAAAATGTTTGTTCATTTGCTTGTTGTTTAATGGCATATCAACATTCTTGGGTTATTGAATGCCAAATCCATCCTTCTAGAAGGATAGGAGTGGGACTATATAACCCGTAGCTGGGAGTATAAGGGGTTTCATACCTTTCCCAAGAGTATGTGTCCAAAAGTGAATGTAATAGTGCAACTGGAGTTCAAACTCGCTTACGATTCTGCAGTCCAGTGATTTAACCATTACACCATGAAGACACCTCCTCCTCAATAAAATGTGTTATATATATATATATATATATATAGGATTTGGCATTAAATAACCTACAATGGTTGATATGCCATAAAACCAACCAAACTAAATCCTATATATTTAATATATATGTATAAAGAGGATTTGGCATTAAATAACCCACAATGGTCGATACGCCATAAAACCAACCAAATCTACAAACTTATGTCTGATTAACTGTGATTTTGTTAAAGAAAAAAAAAGATATGAAACAGAAAGTAATAGAAGAGCAAAAGAATACAAAGTAAAAGTGTGTGTTTGTGTATATGTATATTGATGTGAGTGTGTGTGAGTATATGTGAGAGAGAGAGAGAGAAACAATGATATACAGTTTTGCATAAAATTTTCAAATAATTTGGTGTAAAATCCATAGCCAAGAGGTCAGTTATTCCTGCCTTCATTGAAATTACTATTAAGACATGAAATTGAAGTATTATATTTTTTTTAATGTTCAGGCATGCAAAGGATACAAAATATAATTTTCAGCCTGGATGCCTGAATTCAGGAATATATTTAACACCCACTCACACACCTGATAGGAAAGGGATTAATATAACTTTATGTTGCTTTTTGTAGATTGTATGCAGAGAAAAGAAAATGGTGGAGGAAAAATTTTTCAAGTTTGGTACCGAGATAATTTTTCACTTACCTTGATGGTCCAATATTCTCGTTTCCACGGATAACGATAAAGAAGTTCCACATACTCTTCAATGTGACAAAATGCTGTAGAGGCTTTGTCAGGATCAAATGTAGATGACTTGGAACTGTCAATGAGAATATCAATAAACATAGTATCAAGAAGACGTCGAGGAGCACGTTCATCTTCCTTGAGTAGCATCAGGCAAGTCTCTAATAGCTGGTTCCGAGCTGATGCGGTAGACTCTGGATTCTTCAGATACTGCTGGTATTTATTGAAGAAGTTCTTGGTGGACATAGCGAACACAAGGTAGTCATCATCAACCAGAAGCAAGACAGCTATGGGAAATAGGATGAGTGGGAGGAAAAAGAATCCATTTGATAGGTATTTGCACTTTGATGTAATAGAAATAAATTACTTCAATAACCTGCAAGAGGAAAAGAAAAATGTTCAGAGACAAGTTTTAAACTTTTTTTTTTTTTAAGCATTATTATTATTATTAATTTTGACTAGTAACTTTTTTAGTTACCTTTTGTCTGATCTCATTTAAGGTGGGTTATTCTATGACAGTGTGGAATACAAGGAAACTGCTAAAAAAAATCTCATCCCTGCAAAGGGTATGACCTAGGGTCATGAAATGTACATACTATTCAATATATTCATTCCAGGTCAACACTTTTCACATAATTTCAAGTTTCTTTATTCCTTAAGTGTGAGTGTGTGTGTGTGTGTGTGAGGGGATATTTCCTTTTTTATTGATTGGAAAATTTTCCAATGCTCTATAGTAAAAGATGAGATCTTGGTAAGAAAAACTCACTTCCCCTTTGCCTCAAGAAAGCCTGGTTAAACACACCAACTGGTCTACCAAACAAACTATGAATTCAAAGATAAATAAGTAAAAAATAAATAATTTGATTGTTTTTTTAATAATAAAATAATAATTTCATATTCAGTAAATCTTGACTAGTTTAAGTTACTTGTGGCAGCTTCATTTAACCTATTTTCAGATAAAACACTATTCAAAATTAATAACGTTTTAATCATGTAAAATTTTTCTTTATTTTTCAGAGTAAAAAAAAACCCAACTCTGATGCCTTTAAAAATGGTTAAAAGATAGTTTTGTTTTACAGCATGTCAACCTTTGTTACATTATTTAATGTTAAATATAGTCTTTTTTTAAGCAATCATATGCTAATTTATTCCCATTTAATAATCACTTGTTGCACAATTATAATGGTTTCAACAATTACTATCTAATACAAATTTGTAGACAATTATATAATTATAAGTATTTCAAACAATTATATGCTTTCAAGTAACTAATACTAATCCTTTGTAAAACCATAAAAGGTTAGGTTATTTGGTTTACTGGCGCATATATATCAACCCTTGGTTATTTAATGCCAAATCTTGTTTATACATGATTTTCAAGTTTGTAGGTAACTATTTTTTAAATGTGATTCCCCAAAACAGCATACCATAAATTGTGATGTACAAGTCAACCTGGCAATATAAGTCAACCTCAAGATTTTTAGCTCGAAATTTTGGATTAGACATACACCTGTTGTTTGACTCATAAACATCAGTAGGCTACAACTTACTCAGTAGGCCTAAATGAGTATAGGATATGATAATAACCTTTCATTTCTCAGTTGCTGAAAATATTTTATCTTCATAGCTCTACTGGCAAGAAGAATGATGACAATTTCAAACTTAACTGTATTAGTGTTTTATTATTTTATATCAATCTCTATGATAATTTGATAAATATGTTCACAAAACATGAGTTCAAGCTGGAAAGGTTTGTGCCAGTCTGCTGGAGTTACATTAAGTGGCATATATTGATTGTTAGGAGTATGTTTCATTGGTAGATCACTGTGGCAAAGGTCTGGATTTTAACCCTGCTGTATAAGTTGACCCCTAGTTTTTATCAGGCTTAAAAAGGTCAACTTGTACACCACAATTTACAGTAATTTCACAAGAATTGACAAAAACCAAAAGCAAGTAAGTTTTCTGTTAAAATCTTTGCAAGGAAAACACGTTTCACAAGTTTTATTCCATAAAATACAAATTTATGAGTCATTACTCATTGAGTGGGTTATAAGAGCATGTTCTAGTTTTAATCAAATCATACTATTTGTTATGCAATAATTCATTTAAAGTGGTATCTTTATTTTTATTGTTATAGAAGACAGCCACAGGATACAATGATCGAAATGTTATGATTATAATAACCAAATTAGTAAATCAATGTATAATTCCTCATTTAAGAAATAGCAAAAATGAGGACACCATTTTAGCTGAATTGATGCATAATAGTTACTCATGTCAGAATCGGACAAGAATTATACCAAAAGTGTGATTTTTGTTGATGTCATATCAATTTTCATGGGTTATTTAAAGCCAAAACCATACTTGTAGAACAGTAGTGGTACTATTTAACCCTTAGCTGGAGAGATGAAGGGGTTTATACCTTTCCCAAGATTATTAGCCTAAAAGTGAATATAATAGCATGATTGGAGTTCTAACTCAATTACTACAATGTTGCAGTCCAACAGCCCAAAGTTAAACAGTATTTAGCCTGTTCATAGTTTATAAGCGTGACCACTCAAGAATAAATGGTAAAAATGCACAATTTTAGGCTTGTGCATTAAAATGAGCAGATGTAACATAATGGCCGAAGGATTTCGGTTTATGCCTTTGGGTTTAGTTGGCTGAGAACCTTTTGGCTCAGCACATGGGTTAGTTAGGTGCAACATTAACACAGGTGTTCTCGCGCACGCAGAGCAGACGTGTCACTCAGAGATGTCACAATAGCCTGAGATGGGAAACGAGGTTACACAGTGCGAATGACGTCACGCACCAGAAGCGCACGGAGGATTGTGGGAGATTTTGACAAAAATCAGCGAGTTGAGAACCGGACACCGAACGAGACACTTACTTTCGCTTGCTTGCAGAGACCTTTGTGGCGGGTGCCACACATGTGGGGGGGGTGCAGATGAAAAAGCTAGAGTAGAAAGATTGTGCCTCTCTCCTTATGTCGAAGAACCTTTAAACTCAAAAGGTAATAAAAAGGTTCATACCTGAACAAAGAAGTCATTATGTGTTTTTCAAATTTCAAGATCCTATGTTCTATGTATATATGTAATGAACATCCCATGTACATTTCGCATATTCATGTATATGGCCATGGTACACAGAGCTAATTCTAAAAGTGTATCCGATTCCTAAAAAACAAAATAATTGTTGTTGCATGGCCTTTTATGGATAAATTCCAAATTGAATGAGGAACAACATTTTTTTCAAAGCAAAAAAGCATTTAGAGAACATTGTACCGGAAGTGAAGTGCTGAGTGAACTGTCTACCATAGTTCACAACAGTACCTGCCCCCATCAATCAAAGAGATGTCTGGTGTGCTACATCAGGAAAAGAAAGATATGCTGCCCAGCATAGGAATTGAACTCACAACCTTCAGGCTATAATGTTTTGGATAGATCTGTCACTCTTCTTAGTTGTGATGGTTCAGCCAGTGGAGAAATATGAAAGCCAGGGCAATTTCTCTTCAAAAGGGATTGTTGTCTGGAGAATCTTTGCAACTCAATTTAAAACTTCATAACTACAATGTAAATAATATATAAATAAATAAAATGTTTTCTTAGCTTCTCATATCACTTTAACTATAAGTTTCATTTGAAGATAGTATTTTTGACAAAATACATGAATCTTAGCCATGAGACTTAGATGAGGTGAGAAAGCATTTATTTATTTAAATATTTATTTTGAGTT
Organism: Sepioteuthis lessoniana; assembly: GCA_963585895.1. Classification (NCBI taxonomy): domain Eukaryota; kingdom Metazoa; phylum Mollusca; class Cephalopoda; order Myopsida; family Loliginidae; genus Sepioteuthis; species Sepioteuthis lessoniana. The sequence continues at coordinate 62,546,403 of OY757926.1, read as the reverse complement.
TTATCTAAATTTCAGAGATGAAACTTGATAATTTTTATCATTTAGTGTATTCAGACTATTGTCTTCATCTTTATTGTTATATTCATGTTTCAGCTGATGTGTCCTTCAGGTGTTTCTTGTTGAACTTTGTAGCCAACATGGAATTTCAAACCAAACATTTTATTAGTCCATGGGGATAGATTATTCTAATTCCATTACCATAACCACAAATTAAATAATGAGTTCAGTTTGACGATCCATGTAGATTTCTGAGTTCAACAAGAAACACCTTAAGAAAACTGAATGCATCAGCTGAAATGTTGTGATTATAACAATAAAGATAAAACAATAGTCCAAATACTCTAAATGATGAAAGTTTTATCCTGCTCTACTGGCCAGTATTTTAGCACTATTCTGAGTTAAGAAAAAACGTTTTTTAAAACAATTTGTTCCTTTCATTACATATATATGTATTTACCAACCTGTCCTCATGAGCAGGATGTGACACAAGGTCAATTCTTTTGTGCAGAGTTTAACAGATTTGAATTTAAAGTTTTCCTTCTCCAAGACAGGTTGCCTTACCACTGGATACAGTTTAATGTCATGACTAGGCACTTTTTTTTTGCAGGGGAGAGAGGAGTTCTTACACCTCTGCAGGATTGCAGTCAATATTCTAGGCTCTGCTGACAGAGCAAGCTAAGTTAGGGATATATATATATATATATATATATAAAGATAGAGAATAGGAGCAAAATACAAAGTAAACATTTTTTAGAGCAAGTTTCAAGTTTGTTAGTTTGAAGGAAGAAGTTTATGTTTTGACCAAACAGATAGACATTTTTGTGATAGCTCAATCTAAGGTATTTTCCTACTGGCTGCTCATTGACTAATTCAAGTAGAGGAGCATTGCTAGAATTTGTGTAAGGTATTATTGGGGAGTACAGAGAAACTAAGACAAAGGTGGGTAGGCCAAGTCAAAGTGTCCAGACAGCCAAGAAAACTTGGAGACATTTCCTGGCAACTATTCCAGATAATAAGTGCTGTATATGCTGAATCAAGAGATCAAAGATACATACATAACCACCTGGTGTAGGTTTGTGTAAAAGTTGTTTTGCAAAATATAATCATAAAAGTGGGTGCTTTGTTTTCATGTTATGATTACAATGACAGATCAAATTATCATGTTTTAATTAGTTGGTTGGCTTTTATAGTATATCAACCATTGTAGGTTATTTAATACCAAACCCCATTATATATAAAATAATGTGATTTGTAAACAAATAGTTCGTCGGTAACATTTTAAACAAGCTAGATCTCATTTGTTTGCACACAGTTAAATGGTTTAAAGCATTGCTATTTAATACTAATAATTCTATTTAACATGACTCATTTGTTTGCACACAGTAAAATGGTTGAATAGGTCTATTGTTGTATGATGTTTTAGTTTGGTTTAATTAATGGCATATAAACCCTAGTGGGTTATTTAATGCCAAATTCATTCTTTTAGAACGGTAGTGATAATATTTAACCCATAGCTTGGGGGTAAGGATAAGGGAGGTCATACTTTTCTCATGGGTATTTATCCAAAAGTGAACGTAATAGCAAGACTGAAATTTGAACTCGTTTACAACGATGTTGCTGTCTAGCACGTTAGTTATGTCCGTGTTTTATATATATGATTAATAGATGTCTACACATACCCTCTAGTTTACAAATTTTATGAAAATAATTCACCAATCTACAATGTTTAAAAATATTATCAACTTGTGAAAGGGCTAAATTAACCTTACAAAAAAGGTGACACCGAGAAAAGAAAAAAAAAGAAAAAGTTTGAATGCATGTGTGCATTTTCTTTAAAAGAAAATGTATAAAATTAAATTTAAAAAAAATAAATTAAAAAAATCCAAAATTGTGAAAAATACTATTTAGAAAAGGAGGTCAATTGTAATAGACAATAATTTTGAGAAAGAATTTTTATTTATTTATTTTTTTTTTTTTTGCTGGCAAAAATGTTGAATGACATTTAAAGAGGACAATTGTTTTAAGAGCATTTGAATAATGAATGAGTCAGTACTAGGAAATAGAAAAAGTTTAAATAATGGGCGATTTTAAACTTTAAATAAACACTACTGCATTTCTTAAAACTGCTGAATTAGAAAAGAAAAAAGATAAATGAATCATTCATACACAAAACACGAGAAACTGAAAAAGTAAATAAATAAACTAAAAAAAACTAAACAAGAACAACGAAAAACAGAACACATACGAATATCAATAAATGCAGCAGGTTATTTCTACATTCTTCTTCAATTTACAAGTCAAAACACATACATGTTATCAGCCCAAGATTTCCAGGCTCTTCTCTTTATAAAAGAGAAATGCGATTTTTTCCCTAGCCTCATATCATTATAAACAATAAACATACCTTATTAGAATCATGGAAAGTCTTAAACTTTCAAAAGATGTGCATATATGAAATATACCCAAACTGGTGAAATTTACAAACGATAAAGGATTCTAAAAATAGCAGTAAAAAAAAAAAAAACCAAAAAAACTTAAATCAATCATGCATGTCAAAAGATCAATACCTAAAGAATACATTATTGTTGGTACAAAGGAAGTTTTTAGAAAATTTTTCAAGGCGTCATTTTTAAGTCATTGTTTGTTTTGTTTTTTCCAATTGTGAATTTTGTAGATTTTCATCTGCACTCATTTAGCATGGTCTGTTACTAGACGACGCGTAAACTCGTGTCCTCCGTTGTAACAGAGATTCATGATATTTATGTTTAAGGAAGTTTGGGGGGTATTTTCCTGGAACAAGTTTTATAATTAAACAGATTTTTTAATTACTATTATCAAATAAAGACTCTTAAGCTTTACATATGTGATTTTTAAGCGATACACTAATTTGACCCAAGACAAGTCAATGATAATAATTAATAAATACTCGGATGAATTTCGGGTAAACTGAAACACACACTAACATATATATATATATATATATATATAAGAATAAAGGGAGAAAAAGAAAGAGACATGTAATTTGTTGAAAATACGATATTACGCTAGTTGAGAAAGATTAACAAAGATTCTTTTAAATAGACCTTTAAAAAAATGAAATGGTCCTTTTTACAAACTGTATATATATCAGCTGTGTTGTCCATAAGTGAATTTACGAAATTTACTAAAAATGACCTGTTATAAACGACTACACTAGGAGACACTCTACATAGTAGCAGGAAAAAAGTCAGAAAATCGTTTCTAGTGCTTTATAATAACAACAACAGGTAGTTCTACATAAATGGGTCAGAAAAATGAAGACACTAATACAAATACTCACTGATAATGTGTGAAGAACAAATTGCAAAAATTGGTTTTACCCTATCGAGGAAGAAAAAGGAAACTATTCAGAAGAGGAATAGATAAACCGTAATTGGTAAGTGGGAATTTCCCAGAACCAAACCAACACAATGAAATCCTTGGTCGGCTGTCAATCAGTCAAAATTACGGCTCATTATGAAACCCTTGAAAGAATGCAGCTTTTATAGACAGTCATTTTGTATGCAGAGGTGGTTATTAAATAAGAAAGTGTTAGAAAGGGAGATTAATAAATTGAGCACTGACACCTCCATCTTGTGTGGTAGCTGATGTTTATCAAGGGAGTTCACTCCATACTACTTAAGAACTATGAGAAAAAGAAATTGTAAAGATTTTTTAAAAATGTTTTACCTCCTTTTATTTATTTATTTATTTATTTCAGAATTTAAAAAAAGTACATTTGCATAAGAACAGAAAATAACATCATTAAAATTTGTGATCTTTAGAAGCGATGTCCTAAAAAAGGGCTTGCTAGAGAAAAAAAAATTGATAAAATAAATGAATAATATAATTTTCCTAAAGAAAATTGGATTTGTGCCAATATATGAACTAAGCTTAGTAATAAACACATACATGTTGGGCGGCGAGAATTTATACTGGAAATTTAATGAACACTATATTTAAATAACTTCAGTTATTAGTGCAAAAGTTACAGCTATGTGACAAGGGTTCTTTTTTTAAATAAATATTACCAATTGTCAATTTGTTTTAATTGCAATTCATTCATTTACCTTTTTATAGGCTACCTGGGGTTTTTCATCACTTAACTAATTTCAAAGTAGTATCAGTTTGTTTTTAAACCAAGTGAATATATTTTGATTTACTCTGGTGGACAAAAAATGAGCCTGGAATATTCTTACTACATTTTAAGAAAGTTAAAATTTGAGATTAAAAGAATTTAAAGTAAAATTTACAATGTCAGAGAATTTAAAGAACAAAATTTAATATGAAGAAAATGACACTAAAGCCAAATTTAGTATTTAACTGGGTAATGTTTTTAGGGGTTTTTAAACAGTTCAAACGGTAAGTTCCGCAGTTTTCTACTTCGGATACTGATTCAAAAAGATAATACATACAACAAAGCTTTAGAAAGGAATTTTATACAAAGGAACAAGATGTAATTATAAAATTCAGAAAGATGGAAAAGATAAAGTTGGTAAATTTCAGTGTAATTCGCGGGTGGGACTTATGTGAGAGAGCGTGTCCAGAAAACAAATTTCTTTGAATTTAAGAATTTTTTTTCTTTTAAATTTCGTTGAAGAGTTTCAATTTCCTTTAATTTTGAGTCTTCTGTAAGGTTGTCTTTCGGCGGAATTCTCAGGTTGAATTTTATCTTTCAGTTGGTTTTATTGAATCTTTTTAGTTTTAATTTAATTGAGTCTCCGGTAAAGTTATCTTTTCAGCAGAATTCTCGGGTTGAATTTTCTTTTAGTTTACTCAGATAAAGTTCAGTAGAATCAACTTTCATAGAAGTTCTCAGGAAATTTCTTGCCCGTTAGAATGCTTATCGGCTTTTCAAGAAGCGAGTGACGAACCTTCCTGCTGGCTATCTTTCTCCTGTCTTTACAGTCTGGTTTCAAAATTCGTACTAAAGATTAAGTAGTAATCGTCGACAAGTAGCAGGAAGTAGCTTTTTGATGCCATATTATCTGGGATTACTTTTTCCTTTTTCACTTTGGCCAAAATCAAGAGCTGCACGTGGTCGGTTTGTTTCCTTGTTAGAAATAAATTCTTATTCGATTTTTAATCATTTTTTTCTATTTTCAGAACCTATAAGCGTAGTTTTTGTTTACTAACGGTTTCAAACAATTCAGTTTATAACATGAAGACAGATGAGGTTGCCTTCTGTTATGTTGAAAGAAAGAAAGAAAATAAATGATGGAGGCGAGAATATTGATAAGTTTCAACAATGCTTTAATGGCAGCCTGAATGAAAGAACCCCTGTGCTGTAAGTTGCAGGAAGAAGTCAACAGTTGTAGATAGTTGAGAAGGAATGCAGTAGCTGATGTCAGAGCAGGAATCGAGTCGCTGTAGTCAAGCTAAAAGCTGAGTTGCTGATATCAGAATAGGAATTGAAATGTTGTTGTAAGAGGCGGAATTGAACATCCAATTTAAATCATCTGGGAACCGTTAGTCTAGGAGGGTAGAACGAATGATGAAGGATTGATTTCCTAGACACAAAGGTCCATAAATTAAATGTGCTCTCCTCGTGGTGTGTAGAAATTTTGGTAAGGAACCGGTGATCCTGTTTCCCCGAACAGCAGCAGCTCCTAGGGGTCACATGGCGTCCATCATAAAAAGGAGCTCCACTGGAGACTCTCTCTCTCTCTCTTTCGGTTCCACTACCAACACTGTTAACACAGGTCCTTTTCGTAGCAGCCCCTTGACGGCCTACTTATTTGGTACCTTCCACACCCGGGATCCAAGAGCGACGAACGCACGTGCTGAGTTAAAAGGAACAGGACACATACAGTTAAGTTCCAGCAGGCATTTATCTGCAAACCCATTTTACCCTACTTTACCTTATCAAACCTACTTTACCTTGCAACTAAACCTTACAAAACCCTACCACCTATCGGAATCTTGTGAACTCTTTTTTGAACTGTTACTTACACATTCGTTGTTTATTCCATTTGGTGTAAAACCCTGTTTATTGTTGTTGTTGTTGTTGTACATAAATTTTGTTGCACGAATAAGTAGTTCGTCTTCTTTTCTTCAGAAGCTGTCACCATCTCAACACTGCTGTTTAAGTACAGTTTATTCTTTTACAAAACGTAGGAATAAACCGGGCTTTTCGGGGCTTATAAAAATCCCCACAGGTGATGTGTTCTGCTGTTAAAGAGAAAGAGTAGACAGGTCTGTCCTACTCGAAAAGTATTTGAGGAAGAGGAAGTTTTGTGCGCGTTCACCGCCTTTTATGCTGTCCGGAAAAATCATCCGGGCAGAATGGGATAAGTCATCCACATTGGGTGAAAATATGCGACGAGACCACAACGGTCAAATTAATTTACGCGCCAAACAAAAATTCGAAATTCTTTCTGCTACAAGTTTATCATATGTAAACAGTTTCAATGTAAAAACAGTTCTCTTTCAAGCAATTCAGTTTTGCAAAAGTTCAGACAGTTCTACTTCAAACAGTTCAGTTTAGCATAAATACACAATTTCAATGTTAAAAACAGTTCTTTTTCAAACAATTCTGTTTAGCATAAGTACACAATTAATTCTATTTCAAACAGTTCTATTTCAAACAGTCCAGTTTAGCCAAAATACATTGTTTAGTTTTATTTGACCAATAGATAGGACTGTTGTATTGTCATCTGCTGATTCATGCAGAAATATACATATTTGATACATATGACGCAATGAACAACAGACGCATGAAGGAAGACGCAAGAAGACTTCTTTATAAAAATATATACCTCTCACTTTATTGCAAGGGCTCGAAAGGGTTGTTCAGGGTTTGCATGTGAGAGGGTGCTAAAGACTGAACATAAACTGTAATATTCTAACCCCCAAACTTATGGCCGTCACGTTGTGTCTTTCTTGTTCTCTTGATGCTCAACCGGAGGCCTAGGGGCTCACTCTGCTAGGTGATCTGCTACATCTTATCAGCAACTTCTCAGGTCCCCAAACTCCATCGGGGTTCCCGAAGGCCCCCTCGGCCGGGTGTGACTTTCCGTACCACATCTCTCTCCAACTGGCCTGGAACTCCGTCCGATCTTCAACTCAACTGGCACTCCGCAACTCATCAGGGCCCAAAGGCCCCTTCGGCCTGATGTGGATTTCCCTACCACATCATCTCTCCAACTGTCTGGAACCCTCTGGCCGGAATTCAACCGCCTCAACTTCCGTCTTGACTGCGTTATATAATAGTTCAACGCCTACACGATCTTTGAAATCGAATGTTTAATCGTCATCAAGCGGAAATAACTGTCATGCAGTTCAGAAGTCACTCTCTTCCGATGCGTCAGTCTATGAGAGTATCATGGGATATTTTTACCTCGTCCCATTTCATCAGCCAATTTCCGCCCACGCGATTTCCTCTCATAACTGCCATTAGAATGTATCACTTCCTTCCGGTGCATCACCTTGAATGGCATTTTTGGCCGGGTCAAAAGGTCAAAACATAACAGGACGCTATCAGGTGCTACTACTCCAGGCCAGAGTGATCCTGGGAGCGATGGCAATGAAGAGGTACTCCACATTCCCCAAAGCTCCAGAATTGCTGGATCCCCACCATCAGATTGTTTAGTGTCATATACAGGACATTCGTTGTGGTGGTGGTGGTGGTGGGGGGGCTTACCCTTCTGCAGAGAAGCAGTCAGTGTATTCCACAGCCCCAGCTAACTGGGCAAATAATATTACTAGTTTATAGAAATAAGAATTGGAATTGAATAAAGAAACTTTTTTACTTGTTCTCTAGAAAAGAACACAACTTTTTAACAACATAAGATATGTGATGATATCGAGTGTGACAACTTTTACAGCTAATTAAAGGGCTGTAAGCAATAAGTAAATTATCAGTCACGTTCCACTATCCCAATAAAATGCAAGGCAATTAGTACCATAGGTCAAAGAAAAGCCCTTTGATCCCAAGCGATGTCTATCAGACAAAATTTTTAACTTTTGACTGAAAAAAGTCTTAATTTATCACCCTATCACTGATTCTTATATCTTTGATTTTTCTTTGACTGTTGCAAAGTCAGTTGCGTTTCGACTCCGGACATGTAGGCGTCAAGAAAAGCCAACAATTTAAAAACCAAACCAAACAAAACAAAAACAAAGAACTTTGAAGAGAAAATATCCCTGCTCAATCTGAATATAAATCCACAGGATTATGATCCACTAAAGGGACATTGTGAGTACAAGACAAAATTTCTAAAACAAATTAATTTTAAAACTAAAAAAAAAAAAAAAAGAAAAACAATTCAACTCTATAAACACTTTCATTGTAAAATAACTACTGACAATTTTTTCTACATAAAACTTTATATGTATTTACAATTTCTTTTGCTGTTATTTGTTTGTGTGGTTATTTTTATTGTTTTGTATGTCTATCAAATTCTTATACTCTAATTTGTTCTTTTTGAAGAAATATTGATTTTATTATATTAGGAGGATTGTTATCAGCTCCTATATCTTTGACTACGTTTAAAATAAAAGTACTTTTTAGTTTAGAGATACGTGTTGCGGAACCGATAAGCATGTCGACCCCGCAAATTAATTAAGTTTAATGCGTGTAAGTGTTAGTTGCAGGTAGCTGGCGTAGGTTGAGTCGTGGAATGCAGCTGGATGATCGTAGCTGGAATCTGAGGTCGTGGTTGGTAAATCGATATACCGGTTTGACAGTACGTTGGGTTAACCGAGGTGGGGGTCGATTTGGTTGCTGGCCCGTACTGCGTGTCGTACGTGGGCCAGATGTTACAATGCTAGGGCAGTTCGTAACAGCGAGTCGTACGTGGACTGGATGCTACATTGCAGGAACGTCGTGGTCGAAATCGGTGTTGGCAGCTTAGTCGTGTAGAGTCGGGCGAACTGGGGACTAAGACTGAGCTGTGTCTTAGTACTACGGACCAAGGGAACAGACGGGGAGACCGTGGCTAAGGTTTGCCAGGCCTTAGTACAGACGAGATCGAACGAACGAGTCGGAGAAGATAGGGCTTTGTCGTGCCTCCTAGCTGTATGGACGTATCGAGGCGGTAGCTAAGGCTTTGCCGTATCAAAGCCGTGCGGGCGTGGCGGACGATAGCTATGGCTGGGTCACGCCAAAGCTGTGCGGACGTATCGGACGCTAGCTAAGGCTGTGTCGCACCAAAGCTGTACGGACGTATCGAACAGTAGCGAAGGCTTTGCCGTGTCAAAGCCGTACGGACGATAGCTAAGGCTTTGCTGTGTCAAAGCCGTGCGAACTATAGCTATGGCTGTGCCGCGCCAAAGCTCTGCACAAGCGAGCAGACAGGCCAGGAGGCCGAGGCTAAGATTGGCGTTATCTTAGCGCTGCGCAGATAGTGAAGCGGTAGCCAAACGGACGAGCGGAACCGATCGAAGGTTAAGACCGGCTGGTCTTAAGTGACCATCTTCGTGTTTGCGTCCAGGCCGTCTATTTCGACTGGTCGTTAAGGACCGTCAGAGATACTCCAACCCGCAGAAGGTGACCTCTTATGGTCCTTAAAAGGGCCATTTGTGCATAACTGTGTGATGGGAAAGGCGAATGCAACCACGTGACGTAGGATTCGTGCCTTTCGGAGCCCGCTGAAAGCGGTTCCTGAGAGCATCCGAAAACCTCTCTAAATTTTGCCGTAGAAGACTTTGTTATATGAAAGTGGCGCAGCGCTACACTGCCGAGTTGTGTAAACAGAAAGTTATTCTATAAAAATGGACGTAAAGATAAATCACTCCTTTAGCCTGGTGTCGGCTAGTGAAGATAATTTATTCTATTTTTATAGCATTGTTTCTGACAGAAATGTTCTGTAATTATTAATTTTAATTTATCCCCCCTTTTTTTAAATCTTAAACTAGAGGTTAAGGTCATAAAAGGGGCTTCGTCACTTCCGATCGTAACCGGATGTTGTTTTTCTAGGGCGAGCGAGTAATCCGATGTGTTTACGTTAGTGAACAGGTTACGACATACGAAATAAAATTCCCAAAACCAAACCGCCCGCTTTAAAGGATTAATTTTAATTAAAAAAACCTTTCACGGAAAATAAAACAGCACTTTAAAAAAAGAAAGGAAAATAAAAAGATAAACGTGCTTCGTGCGTACAACTAAGAACTATTTATTACCAAGTAAATAAAAATAAATAAAAAGGGGGTTACAAAGTGTTGAAGAAAAACACTAGTTGCTAAAATCAACTGCTATTTTAGCGACCAGTCCAAAAAACTGAATCAAGTAACAGTGATAAAATGGTTTCAAAAAATCACTGAGTTACTCATAAATTACAAGGAACTGATAATGTTTTCAACGAACAAAAGGAGCTGGTACTTACAACAATGCTGTTGGCCTTGTCGTTACCCGCCGAAATCAACTGCAGTCAGTAGGAAACAGGAGGCCTTAGAATTAGGCTACGTTTTTTTTTTACTCCTCAACTCAAATGGAGCAGAGTAACAAGAATTAAGTCTACATGATGGATTTAGTGTTTCTTTCGGAATTCCAGAAGGGAATTCAAAGAAGGCTTGTCGTGACCCGCCTAAAAACGTAAACAAACCGGATCACTCAAACCTTAAACATTACATCCGGCTACGACCGGATGTAAAACCTTATATAACGCTGATCTGCCGCTACAACTAAAAGAAAAAAGGGAATAAATGGCATTTACATCATTAATAGGGATCCTCTATCAAAAGTAACTCTAGCAAAATAAAGTGGATTATCTTCCGAAGCATATCCCTAGCTAAAGAAGAACTGTACTTCCACTCTTATTTTTTGAAAGATGAACTTTACGCTTAGGCGGCCCTGTTACACTGTCACTGCTCCTGCTGGATATTAATAAGCCCTTTTTGACGGTCGCATTCGGCTTACTTCCAAGGCTGAATATCATATCTCATGGTCGCATTCGCTATCCATTACCTAGATATGCCAAAAGGTCCTTTTAAGGACCATTAAAGGTCCCCTTCTGCGTATCGGAGTATTTCTGACGGTCCTTACGGACTTGTCGAAGCAGATGGCCAGGCGACACACACGAAGAGGACTCTAAGACCATCCGGTTTAAAACATTCGGTCGATTCCGTTGTCTGTTCCTCCACTTAGCTGCGCAGCGCTAAAGCATGGGTTAGCCTTTAGCTATCGGTCCCCTGTCTGTGCAGCGCTAAGATACCGCAAATCTTAGCCGCGGCTTCCTGGTCTGTTTCCTCGATACGTTAGCACGGCTGCACGGCGGTAAAGCACGGGTTAGCTTTAGCTGTCGGTTCCCTCGTCCGTTCGAGTGCCTTAGCACAGCAAAGGCACGACTATTTTAATACTATCAACTTCTACTCGCTTCGATCTTCTAGCTGCCGTTCTTCGACTTCGACCAACACCAGCTACCGACACCAACCATCTAGCTGAAGACACCAACAACTATCACGAACTTACATACGTCCCTTCGTAAATACGACAGATAAATTGTAATATTTGTTATATTGTTACCTCGCCATTGTTTCCTTCATTGTCTTTCGGCTGTCATTTCTCGCACGCTTAACCTTATAAATCATTTGCAGGGTCGAGGTGCTTATCGGCTCCGCAACAGGTTTTAACGCCAAAAAGAAAAGAAAAGAAATGAGAAGAATTTAAATCTGCCTGGAGGATTTTGTATTACATTCAGAATTCCAAAAGGGAATTAAATTTTACACAAGCTGAGGAAGAAAGAAACAAAGGAACTGAAGGAAATAGGTTTCTACAACTCAAGCTAAAAAGAAAAAAAGCCGAAAAATTAGTTTTCTACTGCATATATTTATATTTTTGAGGAATTGTTTCTCTAAGAAAAAGAATTAACGACTTCGGTCAACTCCAACAACTATACAAATTTCAGACGCCATTACTTGCTCTATCGAGAGGGAAGACGACCCACAGAGAAAGAGAAAGAGAAAAAGAAAACGAACATTATTAGAGACATTGTCTCGCAGAAGAAAGAAAGACTGAGAGTGGCTTTCATTAAAAGAAAAGAAAAACAGGACATTTTAGGGACTTGGTCTCTAAGAAAAAAAGGTTACACGTGTGAACCCTTGTTAGCCGGAGGGAAGAAGTAGAGGCTTCTTTCACTGTTTTGTAAGTGTAGCAGAAGGTGAAAGATTTTTATACAATTTTTTAAAAATTATTTCTTTTACTTCTTTTTGTATTTCTGAGTTACTTGTCATATTTACATTGGGACACATATGCAACTAATTGGCATGACCTTCCTTTTGTCATAATAAACTACTTTGAAATTTAAACAAGGATCACTCTCCCTCTTATTTATTTCATTTTATTTTTGCTTTCATTTTTTTTGTAATATTATTATCATAGTTTTTCTTCCAAACTTTATGACTCATTTTTATTTATTTTTATTTACTTGGTAATAAATAGTTTTTAGTTGTACGCACGAGGTACGTTTGTCTTTTTATTTTTCCTTTCTTTTCTATCAAAGTGTTGTTTTATTTTCTGTAAAATGATTCGGTTTTTGTTTTTTTATAAAATTTAATCCTTTTAGTCACACTATTACCGATGACGTTGCTGGTAAATACTATCTACGAAGAATTAAACGCAGCAGTGATTGTAATACATGAACAAATAAAGCCAGAACTTTTCGCTCGACTTATAGGTGATACTAAGATGAAAGGTAGACCATCATATTTCCAACAGGAATTTATGACGACTGCCAGTAAAATTGATGTTCGCGAAGATTTAGTTAGGCATAAATTCATCCAACCTTGCCGAGTTCAATTTTCCCTGTAATAAAAAAAACAAAAGTCTCCAACAGTTAGATTCATTAGCAGATAAACTGATGCCTTTCATCAACAAGGAAACATCATACACAGTTTCCACTCCAAACACTTTACCAAAACATCGCAAATATAGTAATAATATTAGTAATAACAACTCAACAAATATAATTAGACAATTCCATAGTAATCGACATCCTCGTGTATACCTTTGGCATGTTTATTGTGGAGGAAGTTCCTGCAGTTGCAAGCCTTCGTATAAATGGCCAAACAAAAGCCAACCTACCTCTAGAGCGCCTTCACCTGCCTCATCTAGATCTTTATCACCCATTCTTCAGTATTCGGAAAACTAGAAAGGCAAGTCGAAGCTGCAACCTCCGACCCGCAACTTCTCGAAGTTGCTGCAAAAATTGGTGATGTATCTTTAAACTTTATGGTCAACACAGGTGTATCTATTGCAATTTTACTCTCAAAATTCTCAGGAGGTTTATATTCGAACCCTACAGTCGTACATTTGTATTCTGTAGATGGTCAGTATATATCTTGTCTCGTTGAAGCACAGTTATGTAGATCTGCCGCGACCTGCTCACAAACATAAACAGATCGGATTACTCACTAGAAAAATTACATCCGGGTACGGCCGGAAATGACTAAGCCCTTTTTTCGACCTTGTGCTGCCGTTACAGCTAAAAAAAGGGATAAATTAAAATTAACAACAATTACAGAACACTTCTGCCAGAAATAAATCTATAAAAATGGAATTAATTAACTTCGCTAGCCTATATCAGGCTAAAGAAATACTTTATTTCTACACCCATTTTTTATAGAAGTACTTTCTATTTACGTCCCCGGCAGAAGTGGTTTTGCCTTCCCTTCATATAAACAAGACTTCGGCGGCAAGAATTTCGGAGGTCCTTGGACGCTCTCAAGAGCCGCTTTCAGAGCAGGCTCAGAAAGGTTGAATCCTACATCTAGTGGTTGCATTCGCCTTTCCCATCACATAGTTATGCACAAAAGGTCCTTTTAAGGACCATTAGAGGTATCATTCTGCGGGTTGGAGCATCTCTGACGGTCCTTAGCGACCAGTCGAAGTAGATGACCCGGTGGCAAATACGAAGAGGACTCTAAAACCATCCGGTCTTAACAATTCGATCGGTTCCGCTTGTCCGTTTGGCTGCGCAGCGCTAAAGGCACGGGTTAGCCTTTAGCAACCGCTTCACTATCTGCGCAGCACTAAGATAAAGCCAATATTAGCCTCGGCCTCCTGGCCTGTTCGTTCGACATTGCAGAGCTTAGACACCGCAAAGCCATAGCTACCATCCTGATACGTCTGCACAGCTTTGGCGCGGCAAAGCCATAGCTACCGTCTCCGAACCGTCCTGACAGCTTTGGTGCGACACAGCCATAGCTACCGTCTCGACCGTCCGCACAGCCTTAGTGCGGCACAGCCATAGCTACCGTCAACGATACGCATGCACAGCTAGGGGCACGACAAAGTCCTACCTTCACCAATTCGCTAGCTCGACTTCGTATGTGCTAAGGCATGGCAAACCTTAGCCACGGTTTCCCCGTCCGTTCACTTCGTCCGTAGTACTAAGACACAGTTCAGTCTTAGTCACCAGCTCGCCCCCCCTACACGACCAAGCTGCCAACACCGACTTCGACCACGACGCTCCAGCAATGCAGCATCCAGTCCACGTACGACTCGCTGTTACGGACTCACCCAGCATTGCAACAACTAGCCTATGTACGACTCGCTGTACAGGCTAGCAACCAGATCGACATACCCCCAATTAACCCAACGTACTGTCAAAACCAGCACATCGATTTACCAACCACGACCGACCTCAGCTTCCCGCAACGATCGTCCAGCTGCATTTAACAACTCGACCGATTTCAGCTTCCTGCAACGATCACCTAGCTGCATCCTACGACTCGATCGACCTCAGCTTCCCGCTTAGTTCGTCCAGCTGCCTTCTACGACTCAACCGACAGCTACCCGCATCAAACATCTAGCTGTATCTCCACGACTCGACCTACGCCAGCTACCCTCATCGAACATCCAGCAGTGCACATCTACGACTCGACCATACCAGCTATCGACATCACCCATCTAGCTGAAGACCAAATACAACCGCCACGGACTTTACACACATGTTTGTAAATCTGACAATAAATTGTCAATTTTGTTATATTTATTACCTCGCCTTTGTTTCCTTCATTGTCTTTGGCTGTCACTTACTCACACGCATTAAACTTAAAACATTTGCGGGTTTGACGTGCTTATCGGCTCCGCAACAGATCATCTAAATGGAATGTAGTTATTACTAATGTAATAAATCCACTGTTAAGTAAGGATTTTCTCGCTTATTATGGCTTATTAATAGACTACAAATAGTAAATTAATTGACGCAGCTACAAACAAAGCCATAAAAACAAATAGGATTAATTCCTCTGCCGAAATAAACAGCAAAGAATTCGAGAGTGGAACATACCATTGGCACTGGTAATAATCCATCCCCAACTTTTGTTAAAGTGCGACAACTTTCCCAATAAAAAAATAACACTGCCAAAGTGGAATTTATGTCGCTACTTAATGCTGGGATAATTCGTCAGTCAAAATCTCCATGGACATCTCCTTTATACTTCGCACCAAAGAGCACTCCTGGTAAATGGAGAGCTTGTGGTGATTACAGATACATCAGTGCTATAATCAAACCTGACCGTTATCCAATTGTAAGTATATAAAGTATAACAACGAAAATTCGTAGAAACTAGACCTACTGAAGACTTACGAACAGATTCTAATTAAAGGAAAAGATATCGGGAAAATTTCCGTTATTTCTCCGTTTGACCTGTATGAATATTCATATATGCTTTTTGGGTTGAAAAATTCGAGCTGTACATTTCAGAGATATATTGATAATTTATTTTTAAATGTTGATTGTGTATTCGTATACAATAAATGAAACCAACCCAAGCAAATTCCCATACATCTTTACATGTATTGACCGAACCACTCGTTGGATTAAACCAACACCTATGATTGATATTACCGCTTTAACTATAGCCATCACATTTCTTAACTCTTTAATTACTAGATTCGATGTCCCTCTACTGATCGTGGTTCTCAATTTAAAAGTGAACTTTTCCAGGAATTATCGAAATTGATTGGTTTCTATCATCTTAGAACTACTTCTTACTACCCTTAAGCTAATGGAATTATTGAGCGTCAACACAGAACTTTGGCCCAGTCGGCTGAGGCTGTAGAATACACCGACTGCTTCTCTGCAGAGGGATAAGACCCCGCCAACGAGTGTCCTGGATATGATACTAAACAATCTGATGGTGAGGTTCCAGTAATGCTGGAGCTTTGGGGAATGCAGAATACCCCTTCATTGCCATCGCTCCCAGGTCCACTCTAGCCCGGAGTGGTAACACCTGATAAGGGTCCTATTTATGGGTTAAATAGAAATAAACGGTGCTTCTTTCACTATACTGATTTTTGCATTTAAACTGCGTATTTATACTTAACCGAATTGTTTAAAATAGAACTGTTTTGACATTAGAACTGCATACTAGTGCTGAACAATAATAAAAAAATACACTATCATCACTAAATAAACTAATGTCATAGAAATATTTGCAAATACTTACTCGTTTGCGAGTAAATGATCTGTTTGGTTTTAGTACGGTATCATTAAATTATGTGTTTACAAACCGTACATATGTGTAAACAGGCTTTGGCATTAAATAACCTATAGAGGTTGATTTTACATTAAACCAATCAACCAACCCAGAACTCTTAAAGCATCAGTAATATATCGCAAAAAAAATTGGTTAGATGCCTTGCCTATCGTGTTACTCGGAATGCGAAATATTCCCAACGGAGATGGTGTCTCTCCAGCTATTGTAAGGACCGATATTCATTTTCTTTTGTTGCAACCTATTATGTCATCTCTATCAGAACAGTCATTCTCAAATAGTGACATACAAGAATTAGCAAAAGAAATTAATCTCCTTAGTTCTACACTTTTATCCAAAGGTCGATTACATAAATATTCTAAACCATTTATCCTAAATGACTTGAAAATTTGCACTCGTGTCTGGATAAGAGTTGATCAGGTTAGACGTCCATTGGAAGCATCATATAATAGTCCTTTCAAAGTGATAAACAGAAAAATATTTTAAAATTCAACTATCTTTAGGACAGTTACAAAATATATCCAGAGATTGCCTTAAACCTGTATACATTAAAAATCTTTCTTTGGATACTGTTGAAATTGCCATGTCTTAAGATAAGGATATGTAAAACGAAATTTGACGAAAGAAAAATAAAACACGTTTACTTCTGGAAATGGAGAATAGAAGATTTAATTTTATTTTACAAAAAGGAGAGTTATACAAAACAACTGCTTGGGTTATCTAACTTGATTTACCTCTTTTTAACACCCCCGTATGCTCTCATATCAATACTTTTGATTATTTCCATACATATGAGAGCACAATCCAAAAAGAGTTTAAAAAGAATCTCTCTAGCTTTAATTTTGTCATGGGTTTTGTCATTATGTCAGCAATTATTTCTGTGGTTGGACAATAGATAATCTCTATTTTCTTCTTGTGTAATGCATCTCTGATGAAATGATATTTTATGTCAATATGTTTACACCTCTGCCTATTTACAGGGTCCTTAGATAGAGCGATTGCACCTTGATTATCTCCAAGTATTTTTGCAGGTTCATATCTCTGTTGAGGGTCCATTCCATTTAATAGCTGAATTAGATATAAACTCTCTTATGTTGTTTTAGCTAGAGCCATGTACACAGATTCACAGGTGGACAGTGCAACTGTAGGTTGCTTCTTTGACTTCCATGAGATAGGCGAACTTTCTTTGTTTAAATAAAAACAAAATCCTGTTGTACTACGTCAATCACTCTGATCAGACGCCCAATCTGCGTCGCTGTAAGCTACGATCCCTAACTCCTCACTTTTCTGGTAACGCAGTTTGTAATGGGATGTATCTCTTAAATACTTTAAGATATGTTTTGCTGCTACCCAATGTTGTTGACGTGGCTCTGATAGATACTGTGATAATTTACCTACAGCATAACTCAAATCTAGTCAAGTACATGTCATTAGGTAGATTAGGCTACCAATAATTTCATGGTATTTTCTTGAATCAACAGGGTCATTGTTGTTACTGAGATCCATTTTTAGTTCACATGGTGTTACTCTTGGTTTGCAGTTTGACATATTAAATCTTTCCAACACCCTTCCGATGTATTTGTTTTGGTTCATTTTAACACATCCTTGTGTTATGTGAAAATCTACCCCAATGAAATGGTTGAGTTTTCCCAGATCTTTCATTTTAAATTCTAACATCAACATTTTCTTGACATTACTAAGGGAGATAACTTTATCAGCTGCGATGATTAAATCGTCAACCCAGGATATGATTAATAATCTCTCATTTTGTTTCATATAGACACAGTGGTCCGCTGGATTTTGTATAAAATCATTCTGGATGAGGCATTCATGTAACATTTTGTTCCAGTTTCTGCCTGATTGCTTCAGCCCATTTAGAGATTTGTTTAGCCTATAGACTAATTTATTTTTTTTTAATCCTTCTGGCTGCTCCACAAAAATCTCATAGTCAATTGGTGCATGCAAATAAGCTGTTTTTACATCCATCTGGTGGACAATCAGATCTTATTGCACCATCATTTGCATCAAGATGCGTATTGAGGTGATGTTTGCAGTAGGGGAGAAGGTTTCTCCATAGTCTATACCCTTTTCTGGCTGAATCCTCGAGCAACGAATCTTGCTTTATATCTTTAGGATCCATCAGGGTTTTTCTTGGTGGTGTAGACCCATTTACTACCTACTGTCGTTTTACCTTCAGGTAAATTTGTCAATTCAAAAACATTATTTTCCTTTAGGGATTCCAGTTCTTCATGCATCGCCTCAACCCAACAGTGTGCATCTGAGGAGTCTATTGCTTCTCTATAGGTTCTTGGTATATTGCATGTGGCTTTATAACCATAGTCAAAGTTAATCAATGAATGATCACTATCATCCTCAGAATTTGTAATGTAGTCATTTAGGTATTCAGGAGGTTTTCTTTCCCTTCTAGGTTAATGTTGAAGCTTACTATCTTCCCCGGTCTGTGCATTATCCCGTGTTTCTGTTGTCTTAATACGTGGGTCTGGGGTTGTAGCTGATGTGTTTTGTACATACTTCTTTTGGGGGAAGTAATTATCATCATCATCAGTAGCAGCTGGATAGGTCTGAGTCTGCTGATTTGTCACATTGCTAATAAATTTTATTAGCCTGTGTTTGAGAACTCTGTTATCCCCAGGAAAAAAAAACTAAATATGTAGGACTGTTTCTGTCATACCCAACGAATATCCCTTTTTCACATTTCGGATCTAGCTTCTTCTTTAAGTTTTTGTATGCATAACATGTTGACCCGAAGATGTTAATCTTTGATAGATCAGGCTTCCTTTCCGTTATCATATAGTAGAGAGTTTGTTTAAGAAGGTTGTCTGATTACTGCAGCGGTCATTACAGCATAGGTCCATAAACTTTTAGGCAAGTTGTTTTCAATGACCATGCATCTAGCCATTTCAAATAGGGTTCGCCAATTTCTTTCTGCTATCCCATTTTGGTGTGGTGAATAAGGTGCAGAAGTTTCGTGTCGAATACTATTATCACAGAGTAATCTCTGAAAATCATTCAACTTGAATTCTGATCCGTTATCAGATCTTAGGGATTTTATCCTTCCAGGGAGGGGGGCAGTATCAGCGATGAATTTCTTTGTGGCAGATACAGTCTTTCTTTGTTTTTAAAAAATACACAAATATTGCACCGGAAAAATCATCAGTAAATGTGATCGCATATCTGTGCCCGTTTATGTCTGCTGCTTTTATAGGGCCAGCGAAGTCAGTGTGTATTGATTCAAAGGGAGATGCTGCACGTCTATCTGAGAAAATTTTCCCTGTATACAGATTTCACAGTTCTTGTTTAGAGTACCTATTTTTTTCTTTAATTTTCATTCCTTTAACTACATTTGGCAATTTTCTAATGTCATCGTAGTTGCAATGACCAAGTATCCAATGCCAAGTATTTATATCATACCAGCCCTAGCAACTATCTTCCGATTTGTTCGTTGTAGACATTAAATAATATAACCTGTTGTGGACGAATATATTACATTTTGTTCCATTTTTATGAATCAGCTCATTCTTGTTTTTCTTGAATGTTATAGCCGCCTCGTTTGCCGAGGCAGACTTGACAGAAAATATATCCTGTGGGTAGGAGGGTATAAATAATGTCCCTTTTAAGGTGACTGACTCCATGTTTCCATTTGCATTCACCAAGCATATCTGCTGCTTTAATAGTATCTCGCTTTTTATAGCGGCATGACTCCCTCACGTGAGTGTGACTTATACAGTAGATACACCACTTTTTATTTTTCTTGAAATTGTTTGGGCATATTTTTGCTACATGCCCTTTTCCATTACACTTAAAACACGAAACTTCGTTACTCATTTTTGAAAATGAATTGGTTAATTTCATAACATTGTCATCATTTGAGTTTTGATGATATTTATCCGTATTCTCGAAACTTCGAAGTTGCATTTTGAATTCGGAGAACGTTAGCTCTTTACTGCTATGAGTCACATAATCCTTTTTCTATCGAAAAAGGATTAAATGTGCTAGGCAGTCCTTTTAGAACCATGGTGATTATTAAACCATCGCTTTATGTTTCTCTGGCATTTCTTAGTGCCGTACTGTTGCATCTGTTCTAATGATATCGTCGGTAACACCTTCATTCTGTTCCTTTCTCAGTGACGTTAATTCAATATATAAAGAAATAATTTTAGGTTTTCCCTTACTTGCGCAATGTCCGAGGCTTCTCTCATGATAAGGGACAGGCTTTTGTCATCCAGGAATTGTATCAGTTCGTTATATGCTTCCCCATTCCTTTCCGTATCTGTTTCGTCTCCGTTAAGGTTTTTACCTAAAATGGCGTCCTTTAAACCCAATGTGTGGAGGTATCCTAAGAACTTCGTTTCCCAAATTTCATATTTGGTCTCATCTCCGTCAAATAATAACCTGCTCCACCGACTTCCATTATCTCTTCTGGGCCCATAACCAGTTGAAGTTGCCATGTCTTAAGATAAGGATATGTAGAGCGAAATTTGACGAAGGAAAAATAAAACACGTCTGCTTCTTGAAAAGGAGAATAGAAAATTTTATTTTATTTTACAAAAAGGAGAGTTATACAAAACAACTGCTTGGGTTATCTAACTTGATTTATCTCTTTTTAACAGACACAACTGATAAATCTCAATCATCCAATATATTAGACGAACTATTTAACTCATCACTAAAAAAACAGAAACTTCAATTAAAGAATCTCCCACGGAGCAAACATCTAAAGAAATCCCATCCACGCTTACTCGCTCTGGAAGAAAAGAAATATTTCACAAAAAAATATGAATATTACTATTTCTGAGACGGCTCTGCCTCTTGTAGGGAAGCATTACGGGATCCAAATTTGTAATGCTTAGAAATATATATATATATATATATATATAGTTAACAGCAATAAGAATTAAAATTGAATCAAGAAACTTGCTGTCACTTGAGTTGTCATGGTAACAAAATGAAAATGTCTGTGTTAGCATGTCCATGTACCTTGCTACATGTGTCGTAGTTACTAGAGAAGAGTCTTTTCGTGGTCTCCTGCGCGATAAATCACCCCAGTGGGTTACTTTGGAGTTCAACTAAACGAAGACACAGCATTCTGTCCAATCAAATTTCAGAAACCACTTATTTAATTTTGGGTCCTACTTTTTACTGATTGGTACAACAGTTTTTGTTTTAGTAACTCTAAACCACTCCATGTGTGAGCGTTTCTTACTTATTTGTGCTTCACCTGTTGGTTGTAAAATATTGGATTTTACATCCCATACCATGTGCAAAAAGCGGATGATTTATGTTGCCTTTGCTGTTCTGAAAAATAAATTCCTTTAAAAAAAATGAAAGTATTTGGAAGACTTCAATTTAATATCTTAAAATGAAACATTTAATGGAGTATCCTGTCATTTAATAAACGAACAATAATGATTCAACACTAGATGCTGATTCAGGCCTGTAAGACATTACCACTATATTGGGGATGACGACATTAATTAAAGTACAAACAGCAATAACGATAAAATAGAGGGAAAAGGGTGAGGTTAAAACATTTAAAAAAACATTCGTCTGTGTTTTCAGGAGCGGACTGTCAGTAATATATGCTCATCAGCAAAAAATACAATTATTAGGTACTACATCTTCCTAATTAACAAATAAACAAAATTAGTTACAAATAGAAATTCATAATTAAATGAACAAATAAACAAATCAAAAAGTCAGTTAATTTAAAAGCCAGTTAAGTTTTTAATCGGACTCCCAACCGTTAAGTTGGGGTGGGCAAAACAAAAATAAATTTCCGGGAATCGGTTTTTAGATATTTATATAATAGCTAGCAATAATCAAGAACAGTTCATATGACAAATTGATTAAAGTGCCTATCGTAATTTAACAGTTTTTTCTCTGTTTTAGGACTGAGGCGAACCGAACGTCAACAATATAAGGAAATAAGTCAAAAGTCGAGTGGTCCTAGGGATGTCAGTGGAGACAAAGAGACGCAATAACAACAACAGGTCAACACCTCCCCCCTCCCGCCCTCTCTCTCTTCGCTAATACAGTCAAGACACAATCAGCAGCCACAACAGAAACAATTAAGAGTACTCAGCACAAAATATCACCGTAGCCGCTGGCAACTCATATCAGAAATCTTGGTTTCAAGAAACGCTACGTCATCTATGTCGTCAATGAACGGAATTTTCCACAGCAACCAGAAGCAAATCGTAGCATCAACACAAACACCATCGCCATCGTTGCCGAATGGCATTTTCCGTTACAATCTCAGAAACTATTTTCAAGACAATTGTGCAAGGCGTGTCGGAAGTATTTTCTGACCGCTAAATACAGCAAGTAATATTTGCAAATTCTCTTAGTTGTCTAATCTGATCTTTGATTATCATACAAAATTAAAGAGAAACTTCCGGCCAAAAAATATGACGCATGCAAAGCCGGCTGTGAAGCTGCCCTTCTTCGTTATTAAATAAGCAGCCACTGATCGGCTTCCTGGCATTGGTGCTGGGCGGTTGTGTTAGCATATTAAGATACATTGACCTCTCATAGTGCCGTACCACAGGTTACTTGCAGGACTGAGGTGCTCTAAAGGGGGAATGCCGACAGGATCAAGAATTTTTGCACCTGTCATGCATGAGTTTTGATTAGTGGGCGACCCCACTATAAAATGGCCTTGAGCCATATTCTGACACTCTAGAATATCAGATGAATTGCAGGAGGCTGCGGGGTTTTGGCGGCTGTTTTGGAGACTGCCGGATTCGCACCGGAGTTCTGCAAATGGATTAGCATTCTTTATCCTAACTATACGGCAGTGGTACAAGTGAACGAGAAGCGCTCGGAGTCCTTCGCAATCGAACAGTCCGTCTGACTGGGTTTCTCCTGTCCCCACATCTCTATACTATCCCTTTGGAGCCCTTGCTCTGTAGGCTTAGGTATGGGTGCCCGTGGTGTAGTGGTTATCGTCGTAGGGATTGGACACGGCGATACGAGTTCAAATCCTCGACGAGACTGATTGCATTTCACATTGCACTAATACCATTGGGAAAGGTTTGAATCCAATAATTCTCCCTTCAGGTATGGGTAAATAGTAGGGCAGACTAGGTTCTTCAGTCTTGGTGAGGTAACTAGTCTAGGAGAAGGAAAACTCTGAATTCAAAACCTGTTTAACTCCGCGTAAAAATTGACCTTGTGTCATATCCTGCCCGAGCGGAGGGGTTGGTAAATAGGATCAGCCTGCAGCTGCAATCCGACACGTCCGACTCTCCGACCGTCTTCGGATACTTGGCTTCATAGCTACACCATCGACCTGTCCAAGTTCCTTTCGACTTACTGTCGTGAAAAACTATTAGACAGCCTAGTCTACAATTTCGGCTTAACGTGAACTCTATCCAAATTCATTTACATGTATTTATCGGCAAATAGAAGTTAGCATTTAAATTTACACTTTTGCCTTTGTCATCTTTGCTAATTTGTGTCATATCACTCATTTTACGGGATCGACGTATTCATAGCCCCGACAACAATATCCATCCATCTACCCATTCATTTGTGACCAAAAACTTCCATTAGGAAAAGCATAAATCTGTTTCCTTCCAAGTTATAGATAAATAGCAAGGAAGTTGCAGCCTTTGTAGCGATTACATCTCTTGTCTGCCAAATAGTACAACTAATGATGTGACGGGTGATGCCTACATAATCCCCGCCCCCATAGTTGTGGCACGAAGTGGATCTGTCTCTCTCTTGTTTTAAACTACCATCCCATAATAAATTGTAAGCGATGTGGTTTTAATTAGGTCATCCACGACCGCTCGGCACCTAAGTTCGGTTATCAAGGGTAGACGGTAATCTGGTGATTTGAAATCGTTTAACGCCAAGAAAAAAGTCGATCTGAACTAGAACAGTTCCACATTGGACTTTCAGAACTATTCACCGGTAGAAAATATTTTTGAGATCTAATTGATCCATCGAAGAACCGACTAACCTGATGTAGGAGGCATTTTAACGCTGAAATGAAATACTTGGCGAAGGAGAAAAGATTTTACGCACGGAGGATGAATACGCGTTATATAAAAGAAAATAAAACGAGAAAAGAAGAGAGAGAGAGAGAGAGAGAGAGAGTATGAGAGAGAGAAGGAGAGAGAGAGAGAGAGAGTGTGTGTGTATGAGAGAGAAGCAAGTTAAGGGCTAGACAAGAAAATGAACAGATAAGTGCTCGACGTATACATCTTTTTCCTAAACAGATTATCTATAATATACGAGAATATATCATACCAAATTACACATTGTTCCTGCCTCCATTTTCTCTTATGCTGTTCGTCATATTCTTAATTGAGACTTTTGAAATCTTTAATTCTTTCCTACTTCAGTTGATATGTCAATAAAGTTCTGTTCTTTACTTTTCTGTGTCTCTTCGTTTCTCCTTATCGTCCAGTAACATAAGAAATTTCCATTATCGTTTTTGCTTTTGTTTTTCTCTTTTTTTTTTTTTTTTGTTACTGTATGCACATGACGAAGAATCCCTACCGCTAAAATGTGACGATAGCCACTATGTGGCTTGGTTATTATAGTATATTAAAGAAGGGCGTGGCAAAACTCTCTTTCGCTCGTAGTTCCAGCAGAGCTCACTCATCCGCTCCTGTCCTCCTGGACAAGGGAGTCTTGCATCCCTAACCAGCTCGTGTCACATGGTACATGATAGTATGCCTTGAACATGTTAGATTTTATTCAATACTTTCATTCAATCTCATATGCACGTAATTAAGGATTCTTAACTTATACCAAAAGACTCTTCAACAATACAGCAGGACCTTTTCTTTGCAATTTACTCTTTTAGTGTTTCATGTCAATTCTGTATCCATACTGCTAAGTTTATTCAGGAAATAAAATGTTCTTACATTTTTTTTATTTTTTGAATAGAGGAATTATATTATGAATTAAATTACCACGACCAGAACATCCAGATGGCGTGACCAAAGTAGCATATAAGGACCTCTCACTCACTCTTTCTCTGACACACACACGCGCGTGCGCGTGCGTACACACACACTTTGTTCCTGCCTCGACAACTATTACTACGCTCCTACAAACCGCGTAAGTCTTCATACAGTAATTTCCATTCGATTAAGGACTCTTAATTTATACCAAAAGACTCTTCAAATGTATGATAGGACTTTTATCTATAAGGACTCTTTTAGAATTTCACATCATTTCTCTATTGATTCCATTAAGTTTATTCAAGCAATAAATATGTTGTTGTTAATTCGTCGTGAATGTTTTTTTAAGACGAGGAAATATCAAATTATTATACATTTCCTCTGCTACAAGTGTCTGAATTGTGTAACTCCCACTCAAATAATGTCAGCAGAGGGTTATGGTACTCAGATGCGACAGATATACGAAGACAAACGTTCAAGTCGTCAAAACCAAAGCCCACACACAATTCGATCCCCACAGCGGACTGATAATGACTTTGACCCTTGTACAAAAAAGGTTAATAAGCTTCTTAACTCATCCTCTTCTACAATCCATTCTGTACAGATGTGTATAATCTTAACAAGAAATTTGTTTTTAAAACTTCATGCTTGAAAAAAAAAAAAATCAGAATAAACACTCTAATATCTAGAGTGCTATAGAGTTCTGTGAGGAAGAGCAGTTGGTTTTCATTTTAGCTATAACAAAAACATTCATTTATTTGGGGTCACATCATTGAACTTCTTGGAGTTGTGGTTCCTCGTGCATTGTTCAATAATCTGACCGTTCAATCTTCCCTATGTGTGTGCTCTTGAGGGGATTAATGAAAATAAAATAAAATAAATAAATAAATTAAAAAATATAGCAGTTTCTCAGGAACCCTCTGACAGGAAGCAAGAACAGCGTATGAATAAAGAAAAGGGCTTCTTAGTACCGAAAAAAAAACTCGCTCCCTTAGCGTTCACTACTGGAGCTGGACAGAGCACCTTCTCTTGGCTTCTGGCAGGGTAACACACGTGTGCGCGAAGTCCAGGGCTTAGCGGCAGATTGTGTGTCCTTTTAACAGATGTCTCTGCTAAAAATACCTCATTAGACAAACAACGAATTTACTTTGTTTCAAGAAAGGTATTAATTCTTCTATGGAGCCTTTGTGATATAGTTTTATCCACTAGTACAGTATAATACCTTGAGTTTTGCTGAAGAAATTTTAAAGGAAAATTTCTATTAAATCTTTGTAGAAAAACTATTGAGAGATTATTTTTTGTTATGAAAAACTCAAAATAGCTATAATAATAGCCGGCAAGAAAATGACTATAATATATTTCAACATCTCGTCTGGGGAAACTCAACTGCTTCGGTTGGTCCTAGAAAACGTTTCGCCTCTCAGAATAGTCGTGAACCCCAAAATAAAGTTTTGTGTTAAAAGGTATACTTGTCTCTTTCCTTCCTTCCTTAATTCTCTTGCAGCCTTCCAGGAACAAAGAAGAAAAGAAGTTAATGCGTTAAGAAGAAGAAAAGGAGTCAGATACAAAAAAACTCATAATCATCCCAATCGTCAACCAACAACCTATGAAAACGAATTAAATGACTAAACTTTCTTAAACGCCATATTCTTGACCCCAAAAACTAAAGAAAAATTGAGAATAAGGCTAAAAGCCGGGGAATTAATACTTATTCAAGATACTCAGCTTAGCTTAACACAAAGCTGAATGGGCATAATAAAACGGTACTGCACCATTTTTTAAAAGATATTTCAGCCCTACCTGATTTGAAAATCCGCAGTTGAGAACTTTGTATTTTATCTGAATTCAAACACCGACGCAAATATACATTCTAACCGCCAGAAATTCTAACCTTAAAGGGAACGGCTAAAAACAACAAATAAATAGATAGTAGTTATTTATAAGGCTTAGTTTGAATTTGGCTCAAGGGCTACAAGTATGAAGCACCCAGTGATGATTAAACTCCCTCGTCACTCAATTGTTATGATCTGGTAGACGAGGCGACTCACCACAATTGCACCACGATGAAGCACTTTAACGAATATTAAGCTTAGCTTAAGTGGTGACCAGATAGATTCCTATATTTTTCTTGCTTATTTGGCCTTTGTACCAAAAAACAAAGCAAAACAAAACAAAGGCACCCCCACCAAAAAACCAAACAAACAAAACTACCGATCAGTAACGCAGTAAGATTTACCCAGCCGATAGTGTAAATGCAGAAATATGATTTCACCACATTAAAACGCACACTAGTTAAAAATTAAAAAAAAAAATGTACTCAGAACCAAACTCATTTTCGTCGTTCGGCGAGTGGAACAACATAATCCGACTTCGTCCATCGAATGAAGAGGAATCACACAATGTCTCTAAATTATCATCAAGTCATGCTGATAGCACGGAGTCCCTTGACTCTCTCTCTCTCTCTCTCTCTCTCTCTCTCTCTCTCTCTCTCTATTCGTCCAATCGTTCATTGCTTCTGAAAAATCCTCTAGACTGCATCTGGTACCTGAGCAGAGCTGATGTATCTAAGACTTGCGTGCAAATGTCCTTTTAGTATTGTATTATGAACTTATTTTACATGAAATGTGTTTTATTTGTGTTGAGATCGAATGACCTGTCTCCCCTACGGTAGAAAGAATAACCAATATAAAAGATAGTCCATTCACAAACTCGAGGCTCACAGTTCTGACTTCCGTCAGACTCCGACAAAACGTCCGTCGAGACACTCCATCAAGACTATGATTTACAACTTGAGACCTAGTACCTCTTTACCATAACTGTCTTGTTTATATCTTCCACGATATAACAATTTATCAATTTAATTTTTAAAATTTGGGTAAGTCATTTGTTATGTAGTGTCCAGATGGTGAATATGTCGGCTTGTTACCAGTTGAGTGGTATTTGGTTCTCTTTGTATGGCTCCGTACGATTGTGAACCGAAAGTGTTTAAGAAGACACGGCCAGCTGAAATCAAATTACTATCAGAGATTATAGCAGCAGCAGCAGCAGTTGTGACTATTAGATCGGTCGTTTAACTGAGCTGCCGGCCCAGGCTGGGTCACTTTCCACTACAGTTGATCACTAGAAGAGTCAAGTGTAACAACAGTTCGAATCTAGA
This sequence comes from Sepioteuthis lessoniana, assembly GCA_963585895.1. Lineage (NCBI taxonomy): Eukaryota > Metazoa > Mollusca > Cephalopoda > Myopsida > Loliginidae > Sepioteuthis > Sepioteuthis lessoniana. The sequence goes on along the minus strand of OY757926.1, from coordinate 62,517,849 downwards.
GTATACTCAGGCAGAAAGGTATTAGTGTCACACGCAACGTTCCCCACTAGGAAAGTTTGAAGAGTGAATAAAAACGAAAAGTTCACTCTGGGGTTTGTCTTTTTTTTTAAAGCTGACCTGTGGCTTATACGATTTCGACCCAAACCTGTGCCCGACTAATTTTTTCTCAAAAACAAACACAACGTGAAATTGAGGTCGTTTAGCAGACAAAATTTGTCGAGCTGTGGTCAATACAGCGACAGTCAGAACTTCGTAAAATTCAGAACTCATTCGTATAACGAAAAAGCTCTGCACTAAAAGGAAAAAAGTGTGTGCAAGAGTATCTATTGAAATGGAATTGAATGTTGCTGATCACAGCTCTCCACAGCTTTCTTATATATGTAAACTATGCATTAGGACGACCGTAACGGAGGATTTTCCCGTTGTCTTCTTCATGATTTGTATTCAGATATTTCCTTCTCCTAGATTGGTTGTCAAACAAAATTGCCTCAGCTTTCACACAGGGAAGAAAGTATTGTATTTATTTATCTACTTTAGTCGTGTTTTTGTTTTTGAATAGAGCACAAGAAAAAATACTGCTTGATAATGATCACAAGAATTGAGTATATTTATTTTTTACTTTGCCCCCGTTTAACTGCATGTGCTCCCAAACTAAACTGATCACGCGTTGCATATCACACTAGGAGGGTTATATTTAAATATAGACAGGTTTACCACCACCCAGGCTAGAAATCCCCAAATAAAAGGTGTCTTAATATACATGAGACCCATGTGACCGCTAATAACTCAACTAATAATAATGTTGTGTTCTTTTTTATTTCAGATTTGAGAATAATTCTCGATCACAATGCCTTGGATAAGAGAGGAAAAATATTTTGCTTCACTACTTATTTGGAGACAAAATCATTGAAAATGATCTCAAAATAGATGTTAACCCATTAATGTGATAATGATTTATTACTGAGACAAGAAACTAAAAAAATTGCATGTCCTGGTAGCTGATATATATTAAAAAAAAAACGATTTGATGTCTGTTGCTCAAAGGATGCATTTTTTATAGGATGTGTTCCAAATTGACCGCCATTAGGCTTGTCTTAGTAATAAATCAATATATCAATGAGTTGCATCTATTTTGAGACACTGTATTTCACTATTTATTCATAACTGGAGAGAAGTAGGTTGATACCTTTTCCAAGAGTATTTAAACAAACTCGAAAACGGTTCGCCGTTAGGTCACCTCATATTTTCATGTATATAACAGGAAGACACTCAAAGTTTGTTGGGGAATTCAATCTCTGATCACAGGTGGATAATGAGTCGAGGATGGTGACGCCGATGCGGTCTTAAATTTGAAGAGCGTCCTGATGACGGTGCTTAGAATACGCTGACTGTATTCTCTAGTGGCCTAAGGCTTTCTTAGAGGTGCCTTGTTTGTTTGGTTGGTTGGTATTTTGTTAAATGGCATATCAACCCATGTAGGATGTTGAATGCCAAATCTTGTGTGGTTAGTTGGTTGGTGTTTTATGGCATATCGACTCTTGTAGTTTATTTAATGCTATATATATAATTTGTAATCGAATAGTTTGTCATAAGCTTTATTTTAAACGAGTTGTTAAGAGTTTATTTGCTTGCACACAGGTAAAAAAGGTTACACGTATTGTTATCCAACACTAATAATTTTATTTAATATTAATCATTTGTTTGCATACAGTTAAATAGTTTCAAGTATTGCTATTTAACATTAGTAATTCTATTTATCTAATACGAATAACTTGCACGCAAGTGTATGATTTCAAATAACTTCTACTAATAATGATCTTATAAATAAATGAATAAACGGTTCTATTTGACTCATAAATGAAACCGTAACAGGTACTACCATTCCGAATCAGAGAGGACCTGGAAGTAATGGCAATGAAGGGGTACTCCATACTCTTCAAAGCTCCAGGACTGGAGCCTCATCATTTAGTGTCATACTCAGGACTCTCGTCGGTGTGTGTGTGTGTGGGGGGGTAACTTCTCTGCAGAGGTGCTGTCGGCGTATTCTACACCATCAGCCGACAGGGCGAGGGTGTCTTGGGTATGACTTCATAGTAGACGAGTTCAAACTCTACAAAGGTTTATACACAATTAAACAAAGAAACCAAACCAAGCAAATCTTTCTAACATAACCCAAGTCACATGTCTTTTTTGCAATGAAAATTAATGGTTACAAACTCGAAAAATTTTTACAATGTTTTACAAGACTGAAATTTTGAGTTAACATTTGGAACGTTTGTTTGTTTTTGGTGACGTGGACTGGATAGTATACGAGGCACACATCAATCGATTCATTTCGTTTTTTCTCCTAGTATTCCAAAAAGGTGGATGAATACATAACTTGTGATGCACATTATAAGCAGAGGAAATGTGGAATATATATATATATATATATATATATATATATATATATATATATATATATATAAATAAGGGTGAGTTATAAAGTAATTCTTTTTTCTTTAGTACAGAAATAATTACCGACGCAGGATCATGTATCATACATCAAAATGAAGCTGGTCCTCTGGGGATCACATCCCTACTTCTCAACATAGTCACCGTTTCTCTCAATAGCAATGTTTCACCATCAAATGAGAGCATGTATATCTGCCTCGTAAAATTCTGTTGTTTGTTCTTTGAGCCACTTTGTCACTGCAGTTTTCACTTCCATGTCACTGGCATAATGATTATCATCTCCTCCGCCCCATGAAAAAGAGTTTTAAGAGGCAAACATTATGCCAGTGACGAGGAAGTGAAAACTGCATTGACGAAGTGGCTTAAAGAACCGTCAACAAAATTATATATATATATATATATATATATATATATATATATATATATATATAGTATTTCTTTGGTTCCCAATGAAGCCAAAATGTAACACAAAATCACTTTAGTGCAGGGTACCACACAAAGAGCGAAATTTCTAAAACTTGCTTGGATTCTGTCGGCGTTCCCCTTCATGGGAACCTCTTTTTAAACGAGGGGACATGTGATGCCTGCGAGAAAATTCCCCCGAAAGCAAGTTGATAATTTTAGCTGATCCACCCGAGCTTACATTGAGTATATCTGGCATGCGTTCAATATTAATAACGAGTATTGAGGAAAATTTATTTTGTAGAGCAATCTTTTTTCCTTGTCAAAATAAAAATAAAAAGTAATAAATTTCTTAACAAGCCTTTGTCAGAGAGAGAGAGAGAGAGAGAGAGAGAGTTTTATAGATCACTACTACGAAGTATTAAATTTAAAAAGAAATAATTTTCTACAATAGTCACTCAGTCGTTGCATTTTATCACGTCTAAAAATAAAATTAACCTTTTCAAGAAAAAGACGCAATTGCCTCATTATGTTTAAAAGTGAAATTACTAATTCCAAGAAATAAAAACATAATTGTTTCATCATAGCTAAAAACATAATTGTTTCATCATAGCTAAAAATAAAATAGTCCAGTAGGATGGATCTGTAGGACATACCGACTGCATTTCTGCAGAGGAGTAAGACCCCTCCCCCACTCTGAACACAACACTAAACAATCTGATGGTGAGGCTTCAGTCCTGGAGCTTTGAGGAATGCTGAGTACCCTTTTATTGCCATTACTCTCGGGTCCTCTTGATCCGAGATGGTAGTACCTGTTGGAGTCCCATCTATAGGTCAAGTTGACCTGTAATCATTTTCTATACTTGAGATCATTTAACTATTTGCAAACAAATGATTATGTTAAATTGAATTACTAGTATTAGATAGCAATGTTTGAAACCATTTAATAATGTGTAAAGAATAAATCGCAATACTTGAAGTCATTTAACTGTGTGCAATCATGTGAGCTCTAACTCGTTTTAAAAAATTACCCACAAACTATTCACTTAAAAATCATATATATATATCTAAACCGGACTTGGCATTAAATAACCATCAAGGATTGATAGGCCATTAAGCCAAATAACCTAACCTAAAAATAAAATAGAATTACCTTTTCCTACAAAAAGACGCAATTGTCATATACGCCTAAAAATAAAATCATCCTTTCCGAGAAAAACACCCAAGTGTTTCATCATTTTCCGAGAATAACTTTTCCTTATTTTGCTGCCAAAATCTAGTGGGTCTGGGGCCAGTTATCCTCGGCCTACAAAGTAGAACTCTGCTATTCAAAGAGAACAGATCAAATATATTTTACTGCTACTCCAATAGCTAAACAAAAATATCAACTCGGAATTTAATGAAGGATAACAAAGTTCAATGCCTAAAAGAATTTTAAACTGACATACAAATAAGCAGTTAAAAAACAACTAAAAGCGTTTATGTACACTCTACATATACAAATTAATACACGCATAAAAACATATATGTAAATTATCAGCTATTACCAAAAAAAGATAAGTACATAAAACGATAATATCTGTTCAATTCAACCACCTGTTAATGGTTGTTTTCTGGTTTTTATTTATAACTCATTTCAGCATTAACCTTTTATTCCATTTACTTTGAAGATTTGTTACAATATTAAGCAACATTTTGCTACAGTAACTCGTGATGCCAATTTGCTATAAACCCTATTCTCGAAGCATGTTAAAACCACAACTAGGAAGAATTTTTTCGTTTCAATGTCAATTTTTTTTTCAACCAGTATTCCTTAGAACTCAAAGTTTTAACAGGACGAATCCTAACAAAATGAATAAGGGAAATATCACCAGAAAAATCCCAAGAAGACGAATCCTAATGAGACGAACGAGGAAAATATCCCAAGACAAATCCCAATAAGACAAATTAGGAAAATATCCCAACAAGAAGAACCTTGACAAGACGACTGAGGAAAATATCCTAATGAAGAATTCAAGACGAATCCCAAAGAGACGAACGAGGAAGAATCCTAACAAGGCGAATCCTCAAAAGACGAACAGAGAAAATATCACAAGTTGAATCCTAACCAGACGGATCCCGCCAAGTCGAATGAAGAAAATATCCCAAGACGAATCCCAAAAAGACTAAAGAAAATATCCCAACAAGATGAATGAGGAAAATATCTTAACTCGAAAAATACTAACAAGGCAAATGAAGAAAATATCACAAGTCGAATCCCAACCAGACGAATCCCACCAAATCGAATGTAGAAAATATCACAAGACGAATTCCAACAAGATGATTGAGGAAATTATCCCAATAAGACGCAAGAGGAAAATATCTCAACAAGACGAATCCCAACAAGACAAACATGGAAAATCTCCTAACAAGGTGAATCCCAACAAGATGAATGAAGCAAACATCACAAGACTAATACTAATTAGACGAATAAGGAAAATATTCCAACATGATGAATCATAACAAGTAGAATGAAGAAAATATCCCAAGTCGAATCCTAACAAGGCGAATTCTCGTAATTTGTAATAACAGAATGGTTTTTAAGATTATTCCAATGGGGTTTGGGCACTATCAGATCAAGAATATCAATTGCGTTTTCTTAATCTCCTTGTATATAAAATTAAGTCAGTTATCTTTTCAACTGTATATGTTGGCATTTTTAGCTTAAACATTAATTACTCAATATCTCATCTGATCAGGTCAAGAATATTAACTGCGTTTTTTCCCCGTGCGTGTAAGATTGAATAATTTTACTTACAGCTTCAATTCCTTTCCAACAGTGTTTAAATACCACTGATCTAATTATCAAGATTAAAATATTACAAATAGTTCCATATGTACTAATCGAATAAAAAATATGCCAAAACTAATATTTCTATTACATTATCCTATCCAAATGAAATATTATGATAGGATATAACTAAATAGATTTTAAAATAAATTCGTTCAGATGGGATTCGTCACGTTGGGATGACACCTTCTGGACTGCGGCCTCGAAGTAAGCGAGAACGAATTACAGTCATGCTATTATGTTCACTTTCAGACTAATATTCTTGGGAAAGGCATGGACCCTCTTGTCCCTTCAGCTATGAATTAAATAGTATCACTACTGTTCTGCAAAGATGGTTTTAGCATTAGATAACCTACGAAGGTTGATATGCCATTAAGCAAAGAAACCAAGTCAAACCAAACGTTACAAGAGTTATCTCCCTTCTGAAGATATATAACGAGGACTGATTTTAACGGTATATCAATCTGTCTAGGGTTATTTTATGCCTACAGGTTAGGGAATTGCGTTCATAGTACATCTATATTTACATCTTTGTGTAGTTGTTTCTGAAGTTTCTTTTGCACATAGTTACATATCAAGTATTACTATCTAATACAAATAATTTGCAGTTGAACGGTTTCAAGTTATTTCTATTTAATAGTCATTTGTTGGTACTCAGTTATTTAATTTGAAGTACCTAAAATAATCCTTAGTAAATAATTATAACGACAAGTAACTATTCTTAATACAAATATTTATAGTTATATATCAAGTATTACTATCTAATAACTTTTTAACAGATATATTTGATATAGTAGTACCCTAACAGGCACTACTATTCCAGGTCAGAATGAACCTGGGAGAAATGGCAATGAAGGGGTACTCCACATTCCTCAGATCTATGAAATGGGGAAAGTGGGGGCAATAAGTCAGTAGCCCAACATATAGATATGAACTGTGTCTAATTAAGATTCACTACTGAATTAAGAGCATTGATTGTGACACGATGGATGCCTGGACAACATACCCACGAGTAGATATTTGAAAAATTACAAGAGATGCTGAGAGCAGTCTATTAGCTATATGGTTTTACAACATCCTTGGATGAGCAACTAATTATGCAATGTAAAGGTATTTTCACCACAGAACGATAGGAAGTAAATACATTTACTCATGTTTTTAATTAGTGGGTTCAGTTATAGGCTTTTATATCGATAGAGTATAAACAAATAAGTTGGTGAAAAAAACCTATTGAAGTAACAATGTCTTTATTCCCACAAACGCGCTAGAAAGTAAATGTGTTTGCTCACAGTTTTAATTAGTGGTTTTGTGAGAATCATGGCTTATTGTGTAAGCAGAGAAAAGGTTATTCCCGGCTCGCGTTTGATATATATTTCATTCGGGTTTTTCAGCAAGGCAATTCTGTGAGAGTCAGTCAGTTAAGAGTTTTAAGTAGTTTAGCATCGAGTCTTTGGGCGAATTACGGTGTTTATTCCGTTACAGATTTTAATTAGTGCATTCAGCTGTATGCTTTTAAATTGTCGAGGGATGGGTAAATAAGTATATGACTCTGTCACTGGGGTGACCACATGTATCTTCCGACAGGTTGCTTTATCAATGCCTGCTGCACCCATGTTTTTAAGATCTGCTGAACAAGACAATTTATTGCATTGATTATGAGAGAAAAAAACATAGTGAGTAATTTAGCTAGAGTTTTTTGCTTTATACAAATTAGCACCGAGTTTTTCAGCTACAAAGGTGGTTTTAGTGTTGTCTGAAGAATTTTGGATGCCTGGAACTTTGTTACTTCTTTTGTCAAAGTTTTATTCCACGGGCAAGTTTTGGAGTCTCATCTTTCTCCCTTAGTCTGTCTTCTCTGTTCTGGAATTCGTTTAGCATCCAACCATGCTAAAGTGTGGCACAAGCCTTTTTTAACGTGGAAACCGATTGAAGGGCCGTAGTCCAGTTGTTCCAAAAAAGCCTTAGGTCGGCATTCCTCTAAAAAGGAGCGAGCCTGGGGTAGGGACGGCCTAAAGATAGTCGGCCTTAGCCACGTGACACGAATGCCAGGTTTCCCTGGTACCCATATCAGGCAGCCTCAACTGACTGCTGCCAAAACCAAAACACCCGACCTGGTCCGTGTACCAGGGAACACGGCCGGCCAAATTGCGTCTCGGCCCAGCCTGTCAGCACTATGTTATATCAGCGTATGGTTGCAAGGAAAGAATTAAAACACAGTTGCAAAAACGAAGAACACAAAGGCATGTAAAAATTTTAACAATTGTATAGGAAACAAATAAGTAAAAAGTTCAAATGACTGGGTTTGCATAAACGTGTTGATATAGAATTAAAAAGTGGAAAAATGTCCTATGCTTAGTAGTGGTAGGATTGTTAGACTTACGTACACTCGGTCAATCAGATATTATGAGTGCAGAGAGGAGAGGGGCGTTTGGTTTTTTATGGCTTAGTCGCTTTCTTCAAAGCGGAGAAGAGGAAAGTCAATGTGGGTGATGTGTGGTTTTGAGTTTCGCCTCTCTCTCTCTCTCTCTCTCAGAGTTTGGAGTTCTAGTCTGCGGGTGTCGTCGACCTTCTTTTGAGAAATTTATCTTTTATAGCGTTGTTGTCTTCCGATCGGATCAAAGTCGGTTTTCTTTGTTTTTTACTGTGAAGGTCACAGATTGGCTGAAAAATTACTTTTAATCATTTTTATTTTTTGACAAATTTCATTGACATTTTGCTATGTGCTGATCCTATGCGCAGAAGACCCTTTTTCCATTTTGAAGAAAGTCTCAGTGCCAATAACATCCAGTGAATGCTCTCGTGGACGCTAGTTGAAATTATTATTTTCTGTGAACAATAAATCAGAAGAGATCTCTTTCGGTCATATAACAACTGCAAGTCAAAAAGACTAAGACAGTTCAAACTTTATAGAAGGAATTGGTAGACCTAAACAACTCTTAATTGGTCAGCTAACTACTGATCATGTCATATCGCATTTTATTGGCCAGCCAATGAGGACCTACTTTACATTCCTAGAGATCAAGGTGGAAGAGCAGAAAAAAACAGCCTGGAGAGCATGTCCAATGACTTGGCTTCTGACCTTTCGGTTTCACCAAGTGCGATTTTAGCGAGGTCAAGTAGTGCGATTTTCCTTCACCATAGCATAGCAGCTGGAACTTTTGATAGCTTTGATAAAATTATCAATTTAGTAGCTTCAATGATCTTTGCTTGAGTTTGTTAACTAATTAATTAACCTTTATCAAATATTTCGATTTTAATCTCTTCCATTTTAACGAAATTACTTTTAACAAATAAATAAATAAATAAATAAATAAATAAAAAAGTGACTTTTCTAGTTAAATTTTAAAACATCAGTGCAAATCCATTCATTGCGTCAGAACAAAGGTATTTTTCACCTCGGAGTGATAAAAAGTAAATGTGTTTATTCACGGTTTCAATTTGTAGTTTCTTCAGAATTGTGGCTTATTGTATAGGCAGAGAAAAAGGTCTTCCCAGTTTACATTTGATATATATTTGAGTCGTGATTTTCAGTTGGTCAGTTAAGAGTTTTAGCTTAAGAAGTCAAGTTAAGCACACAGTCCTTGGACTGAGTACAGTCTGTTCATTCCGTTGACTAAGTTACCGGTTAAACCACTGTTACTAACATCGAGAGAAAATGGTGCTTGCTGAGTGAACCAGAATGCTACAAATCTTTCAAGTGTTTGTAGTGATATCCAACATAAACTGTAACTAGATGACAATACAAGTATTTTATACAAATAAGACGGCTATTTTCATTCAATTGCTTCGACCTGGTCATTTTCATCACCTTCCCCGATAAAAATACACGGGGTTTAGGCTTACTTTAAGAATAAGATTGTGTTGAAAATTACTGGAATAATACTTTGTAAAATGTAAGTAAAGTTGGTGACCATAGTCAAGAGTGACCCGAAAGCTCCCTTTTTGATAGCTACTACACGAATGTGTAGGAGAGGGCGCTACTCCTTTCTCAGGATTGGTCCACTTTACCCTTGATCCATACCTCATAATGCTGAGTGTTAAGCAAAGAGGCATCAAGTACCATTTTTTGAGTCTTTGGTATGACTCGACCTGGGATTGAATAGTAATCGTTCCCAACTAGTTTCGATTTTTGGTCATCACCAGGAGAAAATTTTTTTGAAGATTTAAAAAAAATATGCAGTAAAAGCAACGAAAAATTAACTAGTAACATATCAATTCATTAAATGGGGATGTTTTTTTTATCAGTCAAGTGTTTTAAACTTCTGTGTACTGTCACACAGTGATTCAGGTACAGCCAGAGAGGTAGTTTCAAACCAACCATAAAAATCAAATATTAAACTTGATATATTTGTTCATTAACAGCAGCGGGTAAAGTGGAGTAATCCAGGGAAAGGAGTAGCGCCCTCCCCTACACATTGGTGTAGTAGCTATCGAAAAGGGAGCCTTCGGGTTACCCTCGACTATGGTCGCCAACTTTACTTACTTATTTGTTCATTAAGATGTTTATGTGGCAACCCATCTCTCCATTCTATTAAAAGCAGTGCTTTGAGGATGGTTTATTTTTAAGTCATTTGGGGTCAGTGCTTGGAGACATTTGATCTATTTATAAGTCTATTTCTATTAGTCATGACATGGTCTAATGTATTTTTTAGATGTACAAATCTTGTTTTTGATATTGAATTTCATATCCCTGTTAAAGTCATGGTCTTTCGAGCAGAAATGTTTTATTAGAAATAATTTTTCATAATCTATAGATTTGATTCTGTAGTTGTTCAGTCTAAAATGAAATGTCCAGTCTGGTTTTCCAATACTGTTTTAGTGTCCACTCAAGTGAATTACATTTTCAGCAATTAGAAGCATTCTCTTTCTCTCTCTCTCTCTATATATATATATATATAGAAAGAGAGATATGAAAAAAGTGGGTATTTAGAGGATGTATTTATATATAAATAATACATCAATGTTGAACATTTTGGTTATTTTAAAACCATCTCATGACAATGTTAGTGTGTGTGTGATGTTTTGTCTCATCCCAAAAATTATTTTCAAATGAAGAAAAAAAAAAATCCATTTTCCTCATATGCACATAAACACACATATAGGAGGTTCCTGTGGTGTAATGGTTATCATCGAAGGTAATGGACATGACATGAGTTCAAAACCTGAACGAGGCCGATTGCATTTCACATTGCACTAATACCCTTGGGAAAGGTATGAATCTAATTATTCTCTCTCCAGCTATAGGTAAATAGTAAGACAGACAGAGTTCTTTAGTCTTGGTCAAGCAACCAGTCTAGGAGAAGAAAAACTCTGAATTCAAACTCTACATAAAAAAATTGACCTTGTGTCACATCCTGCTCATGTGGAGGGGTTGGTAAATACATACACACACATATACAAGAGTAGATCAAAAAGTTCATATGATGATGTCATATCTGCTGTTGACATTTTTGATCAATGGGATCCAAGCACTGCAATAGCAATGGAAGAAGTGTGTGAAAAATAAACCTTATTTGGACACATTCCATGAGAATATTTTGGTCAGACTATGAACTTTTCAGCTGACCCTTGTGCGTGTGTGTGTGTGTATATATATATATATATATATATATATATATATATCTAATACCTCCATATGAGCAGAATGTGACATAAGGTCAACTTTTTAAGCAGAGTTTAACATGTTGAAATAAAGTTTTCCTTTTCTTGCATCAGTACCCATACCAAGTTTAAAAGAACCCAGTCTGCACTACTATTTGAGAATAGTTGGACTAATACCTTTCTCATAAATATTAGCACCATGTGAAATGTAAACAGCCTCATACAGTATTTGAACTGAGATTGCCATATCCATTTTCTATGATGGTAACTGTAACACAATCAAACACAAAAGAAAATAAAAAGCAGTAGTTTCAGCCAAAAAAAATTTTTTGACAAAAACTTTAATTATCTTGTATATTCTAGCAAAAAAATATTTTTATACTGTGGGTTCGTTGATGTATAGGAACATAATATAATGTACAATAAATGTGAAAATGCATAACTTTTGGATATTCCTGTGTCCTTTATCAGAGTAAACTATTGGACTTTGAATTTAAGGATGATCTTAGTTGGGATGAATGACATGCAGCACTTGTGGAACGTGGTGTGAAGTTACATTTGGCAACATGCTTAAGATCCATTTTTTTTTAATTGATTATTAAATGAAAAATCCTGTCTATATCAAACTTACTGGAAAACTTGGAGAGAGAAAAAAAAAAAAAAAAAAGAAAAAAAAAAAGAAAGAAATGCCAAAGAGGATTAGTTGGTATTTTTATATAAAACATATTTAAGCCCAGAGTTTAAATTTACTATCTGCTATTGGAGCATAATCTTCACACTGGTAAATTGGTGCTATGGTGTTGGGGGAAAATAAAAATACCACTGGTATACTGGTGTACCTAGCTCAAAGGGTATACATTTAGTCTAAGGACACGTGTACACTCAGTTTTTTATGATATAGTGAATTACATGAAAGAAACTAGGAGGATGCATTTCACATTATCTAGAGCTAGATTAACCATTAAGGAAAATAAGCATGTATTTAGGGCATCAAGAAAAGAGGAGATCACCACTGAGATCTTATCAAAGAGTTTGCAATTAAAAAGGAGAAAATCTTTCAAATAAAGAGTGAAAGTATGTGGAACTGAGCATTAGTTTTCATCTTAAATTGAAATTATCAGGTAAATATTTCAAGTAAATGAATGATTTATTGTCTTTCGTGTAAGATTTTTTCCATTCAAATTTAATGTCTTTGTGTTCAAAAAACAAACTTTATATGTATGGGAGCACCATAATCTTCTAGGTACTTAGGGTATTTACATATAAGGTGCAAATCTTCATATATGTGAGGGTTTTCACATGTAGGAAGCATCTTCATATATGGGGGCACTTCTATACTATGATTAGTAGATTAAAAGCTTAATTACACTGAAATTAAAACACACACACACACACACACATATATATAAATATTTGAAAAAGTTGAGTTTGAAAAATCAGATTGACATCTTAAGAGAAATCTAACATTAATAAATGCAAAGGATTACCAAAAGCAAAACTACATTAAAAGAGAGAAGAATGTAATTTATGCAAAAATGTTTGAATTTCATCTTTTTTACTTTATTTTATTTATGTCTTTTATTACCCGCATTCTATGAGTACTAATTCAATAATCTAATCTATCTCAACATAAATATAGTAACAAACACTTCCAGAATAATTTTAAAATTTATTCAATATTAGACAAAAAGCTGATATTACATCTGAAGCAGGAATTTACAAAGTAGATTGTAAGCAATGCCTTAAATACAAAGGCAAAAATTCTAGAAATTTAAAGAAAAGAAATTTAAATCACAGAGATTTAAAAATAAACAACATGCTTAATCCTCTCATACACCACCGTAACATTTTGGATCACAATTTTGATATAAAAAGTCATTCTAATTTTTAAAAACTAAAAAAAGAAAACAATTTATTACAATGATGATTTATAAGAAGTGCATTAACCCAGGAGTTCTCTTGCAGTCAATTTATGCCCAGATTTTTACAATACATTACCATTCCTCACAAAAATACTAAAATATATATATTAGATGATTTATAGGAAGTGCATTGACCCTAGAGTTCTCTTGCAGTCAACTTATGCTCAGTTTTTAACAATAGATCCCTATTCCTCACAAAAGTACTCATAGAATACAGAATGTTAAAAGACGGATAATAAAAAATTAAAATTTACCAATAGTTAAATTCTAAATTAATTGTTCAGATGCTTTACATAAATTATTATGCTTCTCTCCATTTAATACAGATTCATTTTGGGTTAAAAATTATTTGAATTTTGGTGATGAGACATCTAGTACTAGTCTAATATTGTGAAATGAACATGGAATCAATTATTCATTACATAATTTCAAACAATGACAGATTTTTTAACATATCACTTTTTCACCCCACCAAAAAAACAATTAGTTTGATATAGGTTAGATTATCATGAACTTATCTCCAATATACCCAATTAGGGCATTTTTTGTAAAACATCACACCACACAAGTCTGCTAGTAACACACAATCTCTTAAGAGATACCATAGCATATTGATGATTTAATAAGAGAAAGGAGATGGGCACAACCAAATAAATGCCATTGTCCCAAGAGATTTTTTGAAGGGAAATACTCAGCATGGCATCCCCACAACTTAACAGGTTATAAGAGAGGTGGTGGGAACAGTCAAGTATGTATTTACCCAACCCCTCAGCCATGGGCAATATGCAACAAGTACAGATGGTTTAAATTCAGAAGTTTTGTTCTATTAGACTGGTTGTCTTACCAAAGCTAAAGAGCCAGTCTGCCCTATTATTTACCCATAGTTGACGGGTCAAGAGATGGCTTCATGCCTTTCTGAAGGGTATTAGCACAAAGTGAAACACAAACAGCTTCATCCAGTACTTGAACTCAGATTTCCGATTCCATTTTCTATGATTGGTTGCCTTAGCAACATTAACATTCAGCTGTAACTGGTAGAAGAAAAGATCAGTTAATGCTTTCCCCAAAGGTATTAGTGCAAAGTGAAAAGTAAACAGCCTCATCCAGGATTTGAACTTGGATCACTGATTCCATTTTCTATGACTTGTTGCCTTAGCAAAGTTACCATTTAGCCATAACTGGGAAAAAACAGATTGATTTGAGTTTTACTCAAGGTTATTAGCAGAAAGTGAAAAGTAAACAGCCTCATCCAGGATTTGAACTTGGATCACTGATTCCATTTCTGATGATTGGTTGGCTTCTAAGGCTAAAGAACCCAGTCTGCTCTATTATTATCCATAAGTGTTGAGAAGAGAACAAATAGATTTATGCCTTTCAAAAGGGCATTAGCCAAGTAATAGCCATTACCCAGAGAGATGTCTTGAAGTAAAATACTCAGCAAGACATCCCAATATTTTAATAGATAATAAAAGCAGAGATGGGCAATGCTAAGTAACCTCCATTGCTCTGAGAGATACCCTGAAAAGGAAATTACTAATATTGACCTAACAGGTTATAGGACATTGTCATCCATTCCTACTTGTTTCATTCCTTTTTCTAGTTAAAACAAAACAAAACAAAAAAAACCTACTTACTTATTGGTTTAAAAGAAAACCAAGCACATAATTTACTAAAAAATGTGCAGTTTGAAAATCCATTTTATTTACAGAGTTGAGGTTGTCTGACAAAAAGACAACAGAAAATAATAAAGGTTTTGGTAGAAGCACAAATAAGATTTTATTTCAGTCTTACACTCAATACTAAACCCGTTTGATGGCAATACATTTTCCCCATGAGAAAGATCAGCTTTATTTTCATCTTTATTTAAAATCAAACTGGATTTTGACAAGATACTTCATTTTTACCTGTCTTGTGTCATAGATGATGTATTCATTATAGTTGAGGGTGTAGCCACGGGGGTTCGATACACCAGTATCAATACCTCTACCTAACGGGACAACTGTACCATTTGGCCTGAAAAATTAAGAATCACATTAACACTTAAAATGTCTATAATTCTAAAAAGTCTAAAATACAGGGACATCGTCAGGATGTAGAATTTTCTTTATCTAATTTTCAGACTTATTTGAAGTATGAATATAAGGAAAAGAAAATTCAACATCCTAATAATGTACCCTGTATAAAATGCAACATTTTCCCAGATTTTTCAACCCAAAAGTTATGGGCATCCCTTATACATAAGAATCTTTACTCAAAAGCTTATCTCATGCACTAATCAAAAGGCTTTGCTTTATATATATATATATATATATATATAAATAAGTGTGTGTCCTGAAAAATATGCTGAAGTAAGCAAACAGCATTGTTATGATCTAGTAGGTGGAATAAAAGATATTTACAGTAATTAAAAATTAAATTAAATTCATCACATTACATTTAAAATGTCAAGTGAAGTTTAATTTACTTTTAATAATGACCATCTTACAACTGGTATATAATATGGGTAAGTACTGCTTGTTAAATATATATTGTACAGCAAAAGTAAGATGACAGCATAAGTCTGAATAGCTTATATAATCTATGTAAAAAATAGTTACAGCAATAGCTACATTAACTCTTAGAATCCTTAGCTCCCTTGCACCAGAGCCCAATAAATTTGAGAGGAACCACCCTCACAAAACAAAACAAAAACACATTGTGCAGACATGTTTGTTCAAAGCTATCCAATTATCATTTTAAAAGGCGGTGAATAGTCTTTATATTTAGCCTTTTATTATTAGAAGTGTCTGATGATTGATTTTAACTGCATGTCAACTCATCTAGAGTTAATGCCTATAGGTTAGGGAATTGCATTCTTTGCATGTTTACATATATATCTTTTGCATAGTTGTTTCTTAAGTTTTTTTTCCTTTTTTTTTTTTTAAAAACACGGTCTAATTGAAATACAATCTTTAAACTGACCCTAATGTAGGACCCTAAGAGGTATTACCACTCTGGGTCAGAGTGGATCTGCTAAGAGTAATAGCAATGAAGGGTTGCTTCACACTTCCCAGAACTTCGATATTAGATTGTTTAATGTCAAAACCAATAGTCTTACCCCTCCACAAGTGATACAGTTGGCATATTCTAAGTCTTGGTAAAAAAAAAGTAATATCCTTATAATACTTACAATGTTTGAACACAGTTAGGGTCAGGCGCAACTCGTCCCATTCCTTTCACACTGTGTTTTCCTGGAGGCAACTTGTCAGCATAATAATTAGCCTCTAACAACTGGTGGCTTTCTCCGAGAGAAACCTAGAACAAAATGGCACATATGATAATACCAGTATAGTTAAAATAGATCCTAATAAAATCAATAAGATCTGTTTTACGGAGATGATGTTGTCAATTATTTTTTGTTACATTACCTGTCTAACTTTTGCAGTACATTTACTTATTAGTAATATTCCCTCAGGGAAGGGAAAAGTTGCTTAATAATTCTATAAAAATTCACAGCAAAAATAGGTGTACATGTGTTAGTAGTCAGATTTCAATAATATTACCTAAGCAAATGCAAGAAGTAAAATCCCATAAGTTAACTTGTATAAATTTATCATGGAAATGACAGATAGTCAAAAACTATTTTGCCATTATGTTTATGGATAAGGTTGGAAAGTAAGTCCAGTCACATTTAAAGATTAAAAAAAAATCATCAACTGCCTCTTTAGTTTTAATTAATATATCTAATCAAGTTAACATTTCCTCTCATTATTGATAACATAATCCCATGCATCAACCTAGATGAATAAATTTATTAAACAGAAAAACAAGATTCACAAACTGATGATCTCTTGAATATAAAATTCTTCAGGTTTAGATGCAAAGAAACACTCAATATCAGTTTTAACCTCTTCACAATCAAAATTGTTTTCACTCTAAAAAATGATGTAATAATCTGAAAAGATGATAGTCAGGTGGAGCAAGGTCAGGTGAGAAAGGATGATTGGGCAACACTTATAAGCTATAATCTTTTCCTGAGAGACTTAAGTAATATGTAGTATTGCATTATTATGTAAGAGCAACATACCTTTATGATTAACCAATGATGAATGCTTTTTCTACAAATTTTTTGTGTAATATTTCCAATTAATGACAATACTTCTCTGCATTAACTGTTTCATTTTGATTTAACACTTTATGATAGACAACAGCTTTTATATCCTACTAAAAACAATGCATAACTTTTTGTCAAATGTAGTGCAGGTGTGGAGATGGATTCCCTTTTTTCATTGTGATAACCATTGTTCTTTACATTGAGAATACTTATCGTGAACCCACTTTACATCGCTAGTGATGATTTTACCCAAGAAAGGTTTAGTAACAAGTTTGTTCTTCAATGACAAGCAATGGGCAACTCTTTAAGCTGAGAAGTAGTCAAATGATGAAAAACCTTTTGATCAAGTTTAAACACTTTTCCGAGTTCATAATTGTGTGTTATGATTGAAATGTGATGAGTCTTGAACTCTTTTACAAATTTTCAAACTGTTTGCTTAAGATTTTTCTCAGCTAGTTTTCAGTTTATTAACGCAATTTTATAGTTCAGATTTCCACAGACAGAAAAAGTATTTCTTACCACCTCCATTGCTAAATAACACCTTTTTCAACTCATACAGCATCTGCTATGGGTTTGATCTCAACCAGTTGTTCCCAACCAATTTGGGCCATGCCCCACTTAGGTATTTCTAAAATTCTGACCCCCACCCCATTTAATTCTTACATATTCAAAGCTTTACTGCAATTCACATGAAGGAAGCTTAAAAGGCAATTAACTTGGTCTCTAAACAAGTTCCACTAAAATATTGTATGTCTCATCAGTGGGGTATGCACCTCACATAGGGAATTAAAGATCTAAACTCAATTTAAAAGGGTAAAACCGATACAAAATTTACTGTGATATAAAGTAATCTGAAAGCAGAAAAAAAAAAAAAAAAAAAAAGCCCTAAAACATTAGAGTGTAAAAATGAATGGTTATTTAACCATAAGCATTGAAAAAGTACCCTCAACATGTCAAAAATGTGACAAGACTTTCTTTCTAACTTAAAAACCCTACCCTATCTAAATCCATTAAAAAAAAAAAAAAAATCAACTAATTTTAAACTTGACAAATTCCTGGAGTAAAGGAATTTCATGCGAGTGGAAAGCAAGTAAAATTATTTAAAAAAAAAAAAGATAAAAAAAAAAAAAAAAAAAAAAAGACTTGAAATTTTTAATGTGATCAGACAAGCTCACTTGTGTCAGAATGTAAGTTGATTGATGCTCCTGTTTTCTCAACTATGACTGATGCAAACCCATAGAAAAGCACACTACTGATGCATAGATAAACATTTCTGTCATTTACAACCATACCTATTCTATTAAAGAACTGAAACACGAACACAAATTTTGTTTAGTCTATCAATGGATATATTCTTTTCTGGACAAAAGTTCTTACCTCACATAGAAGAGCCAGACCCACATTCCTTGTTCGTGTAGCAAAACAATAGTTAGCACTTTTGCTCGACATATCAGCAAAATAAACACCTTTCCCAAACTGGAAAATAAATAAAGATTAACATTAAAGTTTATATATATATATATATATATATATACACATACATACACACACACAAGATGAACAAAAGTGATAAGACAAATAGGAATTATTTATTTTTTGATTGTTCCTAACTAGTTTTGAATTTAGGTCACTGCCAGTAGAAAAGTGTTTTAGTGAGAGAGAGAGAGAGAGAGAAAAAGAGGCGTCTTTTTTAAAAGAAAGTTTTTAAAGGAGTCGATATGGTATCAGAGATGCAATGAAAATGCATGGGTAACATAGCATATCTATTTGTTAAATGAAAATTATTTTCTGGTATCCAAGTGTCTCCAACTGCCCTTTATATATCTGTAATAAGGATACCTGGCTAATGAACTGTCATTAGAGAGGTATATGTTAAGTCTGTGAGGGGTGTGTTTCAAATTAGACAGTAAATTATCATATATATATAAAAAGACATAGGCAGAATATAGACATAAGCAGAATAGCAAGAAGACTCAAATGTCTTCAGTTGAAGATTTTAAAAAAGAAACAATCTGCAGTATTTAACTAACATGTTTTATATATGTATATGTATTTACCAATCCCTCAGCATGAATTGGATGTGATAATTTTTAAGCGGAGTTTACAGGTTTGAATTCAGAGTTTTCTTTCTCTTAGACTGGTTGTCTAACCGAAGCTAAAGAACCCATACTATCCTACTATTTACTCACAGCTGGATGGAGACTTATTGGATTCATAACTTTCCCAAGAGTAGAAGTACTATGTGAAATGTAATCAGCCACGCCCATGATTTAAACTCATATTGTTATATCCATTTCCTATGATGATAACCATTACACCACCATATATATAATTTGCATTTTAAATTATGCACTTATAATCTCAGTGACCAACAGGTCACTGAAAAATATATGCTGTGGTAAGCAAATAGATAATTAACAGTAATTAAGTATTAAATCAAATGCATCTCATTATTTCCAAAATGTCAACTGAATTTTTTTATGCGTTTATGTTCAGATTCATTAACTTCTCAGTATAACTTTTAAAACAAAATTTTACAAATTTGAAAAAAATTCAAACCATTGAATTATAACAATTTCAATTAAAAATTTTTTTTTTTACGATGAACAAAAATATTAAAAGATATTGTGGGCATTGGCTCACTTTTTTTTTTTTTTTTAAAACCAAAGCAGCTGAATGCTAGGCATAGTTCCTAACTAAAATCAGTGCAAAATTCAGTATATTTCATTGGCAAGTATCATATTGTTGTGTAGTAAGGAAATATAACAAATTGAATTTGGCATAGATTATTTTTTTGTTATAAGTATAGATTTTCAAATGGTAAATGTCTTCTGACAGGATTCAAATGGGCATTCCAATAGGCATAAATTCATATTTAAATTCAATCAAAAAATCAAGATCCTTTAAATTCTGCATGGAATAATTCTTATTGGATAATCAATGTGTAGGTATTTGTCATTCGTCCCACCGACCAGACGAGTATGGCACAAGGTCTTTTTTTTAGGTGGGCCCAGGTGCAGGGTTGTAGCCCAGACATGCCCGGTGACTCCAAAAATGCTTCAAACCCTGTTGACATTCCCTAAAATTGGGGTGCCAGGTGATAAACCTAGCTCCTCCAAGGAGGGACAGCCCTCTGAGGCTTGAGGATACCAGTTGAGGCATGCCTCGAACAACTGCTACTGGAACCAGGACACACCTGACCAGATCCGTGTACCGATGAACATGGCTGACCAAAGTGTGTCTCAGTCAAGGGATGCTGATAATGTGTATTTTGCTTTTTAGGAATACATGACAGTAATAATTTATATATACATATACACACATATCATGTATATCAATTTAAATTTGTGTAAACAAATGACTGATGTTAAATCATTACTGTTACATAGCAATGCTCAAAATTATTAAACTGTATGCAAACAAATAATTAAAAGTAAATAGAATGGTTTGTATTAGATAGAAATACTTGAAATCATTTAACTGTGAAGAAAAATGAGCTGAAGCATGTTTAAAAATGTTATTAGCAAAATCAAATGTATCTAATATATAAGCATAAACAGAAACTGGCATTAAACAACCTAGAATGTTTGATATGACATAAAACCAAACAAACCTACAAACAATAACCATTTAACTGTCTGGAAACAAATGGCTGATCTTAAATTGAATTGTTAGTGTTATATAGCAATACTTGAAAGCATTTAATTGTATACAAACAAATGAGCTCTTGCTTAAAATGTTATCTACTAAGTATTTATTTAGAAATCTTAGGTTTAATAAATGTAAAAACAGAATTTGGCATTAAATAACCTACAAAGGTTGATATGTCATAAAAACCAAACAACACACACGGGTTGTTCAAAACGTTCAAAGCCTCACCCATAAAGAGAGAGCATAGCCGAACATTTTTGTTGAGGCAACACATTACAACTTCTTATAAAACTAAAAAATCTAATTCAGATTTTTCTAGTTTTATAAGAAGTGGTAGTATGTTGCCATAACAAAAATGTTCAGCTATGCTCTGAAAATATTTTGAACGACCCTTATATATAATTTATGAGTAAAGTTTGAAATGAAATAAGATGGAATGTGAAAGAAAAAGACAGCCTGGAAAATCAAATAAACATAGAGGTTGAGCATTATCAAATTGTTATTAAATCTATTACCAAAAATGGATCTACATCATAAAGAAGAATAACATGTTGAGTATATAAATGTCATGAAATTGAAAGGCAGAACCCGCAGACTGCTGTCTCTGATGAGCCAACCGGGGTTCGTCGTTCAAAGGGACAATGAATGGCATGATGTATCTGCAAGCAGAACAGCCAACATTTATGTGAATTCAGTAACCGTCCACAGCCGGATAAAAAACAGGTGGTGAACGAGAGAAATGAAATGTGACAATGAAGCTATGTGAATTGAATTCCTTTCATAGCAACACTGAAAGAAATAAACAAGAAGTGACGAGCAAAATGGCCAACGACAAAGTTTGAAAATGGCGCCAATGTGTCTTGCATGTAGAGTACCGGAAGTATAGAAAAACAGAGATGTGATAGTTGTTGAGAGTGCCATTTGTAGGTCATGCGTCTCATCTCTGGTAGGATAGGGTTTGCAACATATTCAAATTTCAGTCAGCCAGAACCAGTATAAAAAAAGCATTGTGGAGAGGAATAGTTGTTGCTTCACAGTAGAATTGTGCAAACCAGTGTATTGATGTGGCAAGCGAGAATAAGAGTGGGAGAAAGAAACAGAGAAACAGGACTGGTGGCAAGCAGTTAAAAGGTTTCAATAAATGCTTAAAAAATTATTTTAAAAGATAATTTTAACTACATTTGTCAATTCTATTCTTTTCTTTTATATTTTTATTATTCCATATTCTGAGTATTAATTTGGTGAGAAAAAATGTATCATCATTGTGATAAATCAGGTCCTTCTTTTAGAAATATGTTTTCTAGTTGAAGAGGAAATGCAAAAAACAATTTTAATACTCATTTCTGGGTTTCAACTATTATTTCTTACCATTTTGTCAGATATTTTATCTGATACAATTATCATACATATTCACATTTTCCTTTGAATATTTCAAAACAACTTTATTGAATAATTATTAGTTCAGAATTTAAAGAGAATTTTGGGAGAGAGAAAACAGCAACCATTAAATTTCATAGTTTAGGTCAACTTAGTTGACTTGAGGACACTGATGATCTTGTAAGAATCTGTATTAAAGTTAAAATAAATTGGTATTTAAAGGGTTAATTGTCTCTTCTGAATAGCTGTCAACAATTAGCTCTGTTCAATGAATGAAAAAAAAAAAAAAAAAAAAAAAAGCTTTAACAAAAAAAATCTATTGAAATGTCATCAGTATTATTGATAAAAAATAGGACATGAGGAAAAAATCATATAATAAATGATATTGTTGAGCAGTGAATATACTTGCAGCTGTAGCATATATCAGGTATAAATCAACACTCAAAACAATTTATTGTTTGGCTTATATATATATATATATATATATATATGGTAAGGCAATATATAAACAAATGAAAGCATTATAATGCATTATAATTCCTGAGCTGATATATGCCGCCTGGCAGCTGAGAGGTAAAATACCAAGTAAAGTTGAGCAGGTCTTGATCTCAGCTTGAAGTGTCCTGTGTGTCTAGCCATACTGAAGAGTTGTAATACAATGAAACAGTCTGTCTGTGGATGACTATATATATATATATATATATATATATATATATACACACACACACACACAGAATGCATGCATATACATATATAATTATACACTCACAAATACACACAGAATACATATACACACAATACATATATATGCACACACAGAGACACATAGTATTTGTTGCTGTTGTTTTATACAGTAGTAGTTTTAAGAGTATTCAATCTTTTTGTTGATAAAAATCATAAAAAATAAATAAAATTAAAAAAAACAAATGTCTTTCTGATTTATTGAGTAATCTAACTTTGCTGGTGTATTTGTGAAAACATTATTAATTGCAAAATGGAAAAATTTTATGAACTTTAAATTTCTAAGAGTATTCCTATTATGTTTGTTTTACCTTAAAATGATCAAAGTTGTTGTAGATGTTTTGTGTGTTGCGATTTAGAATTCAGATTTATTGATTTTAATGCCATGTCAATGTGTCAAGGGTTATTTTATAATTACAGATAAAGAAATTGCATTCATTGCATGTTCATATTTACATTTCTTGTTTCATAAAAGGATCTTTTTGGCACATGTTTATGAGATCTAGAAAATACAAATATTCTTTTTAACAATATATATATGTAAATAAATTGGGGCAGGAAAAAGTGACAGTAGAAAAAATATATTAAGTGAGCAGAAAGAATTTGAATTCCAGAAAAAATATTAAGTTTTATAGCCAATTATTCATTCTCTTAAAACTTTAATACAAGGGTCATTCAATAATTAAAGTGAATTTTGCCTCGGGAGTTGGCAAAGGAAACAATGTTTACAGTGGCACCTTTTTCAAAGAAATCAATAGTGATAGGTCCTTTCATGTCCCTGAACACAGTCAGCATAAGCTTTTTACTAACTACTGCAACCAGAACTTTTTCTTTACAGGAGAGTCAGTGTTTGTCCACTTTATGGATTGTCTTTTCAACTCAGGATTGTAGTGGCAACCTGATGTCTAGTTCATTTGTAAATATTCTTAGACTAAAACATGCTTCTCAGGAGCTGTAGAATACACTGCAGAAAAGTAAGATCTTCCACCCCAATGAGTGTCCTGGATAGGACACTAAAGTGCATCTGATAGTTAGGCACCAGTCCTGGAGCTTTGGGAATGTGGAGTACCCCTTCATTGCCATTACTTCCAGGTCTACTGACCCAGAGCAATAGCAGCTGTTAGGGTTTCATCTATGGATCAGGTAGGAATATTTAATCATTTTCCATACTTGAGACCATTTAACTGTGTGCAAATAAATGACTCAAATTGAATTA
Organism: Sepioteuthis lessoniana; assembly: GCA_963585895.1. Taxonomy (NCBI): domain Eukaryota; kingdom Metazoa; phylum Mollusca; class Cephalopoda; order Myopsida; family Loliginidae; genus Sepioteuthis; species Sepioteuthis lessoniana. Next base: position 62,493,562 of record OY757926.1, on the reverse strand, counting down.
TTAGTATTAGATAGCACTAACTGAAACCATTTAACTGTGTGAAAACAAATGAGCTCTGGCTTGTTTAAAAATTGTTACCAACAAACTATTACAAAACAAATTTTTAATATGTATAAACAGGATTTGGCATTAAATAACCTAAAAAGATTGATATGCTGTAAAACACAATCAACCAACATAAAATATGCTTTTCCATACCAATCACATATTTTTCTGTAAATTTCATATGATTTGCACATCTCAGCTAGCAAAAATTTGATGACAAATCTCTGTTAAGCCTGGAAAACTCTGAATTGCTGCCATTATGAATGTTCTCAAAACAAATATTTTTGCAAGATTAAAATATTTTTTTGTAACAAACAAATTCCAAACAATGAAGAGTTTACATAAACAAAGAAAGAAAGAAAGAAAAAAAGATTTTATTTATTGAACAACTCATGTTTTTAGTTCACTACTCATTGCTAAATTAATTTGAAGAAACAGAGCTTTCTCATTGCCTTAAAATAGTCATAAATGATGATCTAATGGTCTAAAATGTGATGTACATAAAAGTTGAGCTAGATCTACAGATGATAACTGACAAATGACTCACATAATTGTCCTACTTAGCTATTTTTATGCAGTTTCATATATTACACATCTCCATTTATTCGCAGAAACCCTTTGTCAGTAAGTGTGTGAGGAAAATGTTGAGTTTTTATGAAGATTCTTAAAATATTTGTAAATGAATACGGGGTGTGTAAACAAGCATGAAAATTCAGATGTACCGGGGGTTTGACCCCAAATTGACAAAATTTAGTATGGATTATAAGAACAGTCCACTGGCCTAGTGGTAGAGTGTTCGCCAATGGGTTGGGAGACCGTCATTCAATCCCAAGTCGAGTTATACCAAAGACTCAAAAAATGGTAGTTGATACCCCTTTGCTTAATACTTAGCATTATAAGGTACGTTTCAAGGGTAAAGTGGAACAATCCAGGGAAAGGAGTAGCGCCCTCCCGTACACCTTAGTGTAGTAGCTATTGAAAAGGGAGCTTTCGAGTAGCCCTCGACTACGGTCGCCAACTTTACTTACAAGAACAGTTCTTCAAATGAACCTAATTGTTGCTGAAAAGCCTCCAATAGCAGGCTTTAAGGGTTAAAGCAAAGTGGTTGATATAGACCAGTGAGAGTGAATAACATTTTGGCAGGGTGAATAAAAGCATAAATGTCCATAAAGGATGAACTTACAAGTTTGCATTCATAAATCCCTTTATAACAGAACAAAAACCACTGGATCATATAGGTTAGTTACCAAATATCATACTCCTAGTAGAATGTCTGATAGGGTGCAATGGCCACTATTAATATGTGGTTCATATTTGACCTGTTCAAAACACACTGGTCATTTAAATGAATGGCTCTGACAAAAAAGATCCAGTTCTTGTTTACAAAGCATATACTCATATTTTTACAAAAGAAAACATTTAAAAGCCATCATTCTAAGTGATACTGAATTCTAAAATATAAATTATCATATTTACCAACCCCTCCGCTCAGGCAGGATATGACACAAGGTCAATTTTTAAGCGGAGTTTAACAGGTTTGAATTCAGAGTTTTCCTTCTCCTAGACTGGTTGCCGCATCAAGGGTGAAGAACCCAGTTTGCCCTACTATTTACCCATAGCTGGAGGGAGAATAATTGGATTCATACATTTCCCAAGGGTATTAGTGCTATGTGAAATGCAATCAGTCTTGTCCAGGATTTGAACTCGTGTCGCCGTGTCCATTTCCTGCGACGATAACCATTACACCATTTATAAAATATAAATTATAATATCAATCATGAGATATATTTAGAAAAGAAAGATTATTCAATAAGAATAAAAAATAGAGATTGAAAAAGAAAGAAAATTAAATGAAAAAGTAAAATTAAAATAAAAATGCTGAAATTATAATTCTTATCCATGATAGATTTTTAATGAATAAAAGGAAATCATTAACAAAAAATCCTGCTCTGACTGAAGAGATCAGAATCTTTACTTGTTAAGTCAGTTTCAGTATTGCCAGGTATTTGTTGGCGTGGGTATTATATGATTCAATATTTCATTTACAATAACTTCTGTATTTTGTAAAAAGTTTAATCTTAATTTGAACCTAAAAACATTTTTAAAAAATCAATCCTTCTCATCGTGGCATTCAGGTGGACTAAGAAAAAATATTGGCAATACTGCTCTAATTTATTGTGTGTATGTGTGTGGGGGTGTGTGAATGAAAATTTAATCAGATTATAACGAGTGCATCAATCAAAAATTTGGGAAGCCATGGTTTAAAGATTAACATAAAGGGACGTAATTCAAGCTACTACCAAAATTCTCTTTATATTCTGAATTTAAAAAAAATCTTCCTAATATTCATATTCATAATATGAGAAGATTCTGTTAGTAGTTTATTACAAGTGGTGTGTATCTTGTTATCTGGTATCAATAACAATCTTTTCCGCTATTCTTTTTTTTTTTTGTAAATTTCATATCAAGGGTCTTCACTATTAGTTGTATCCCTCCCTCCACCCTAAGTGATTTGCAATTTTAATCTAATTTTTTTTTTTTTGACCGATTGTTTTTTAACAGCATGTCAACCTATCTAGGGTCATTTTATGCCTAGAGTTTAGAGAATCGCATTAATTGTACAATCATATTTACATTTTTTGTGCAGTTGTTTTTTTAAGATATTTTTTGTGCACAGTCTTTTTGAATAAGAATAATTTTAACACAGATCTGTTTGAGCTATAGACAGATCCTTACAGGTATTATCACTGAAGATCAGAATAATAGCAGTAGAGGTGTACTCTACCCACAAGGTCTAAGCATCATTACCACTTACTCAGTAAATCAGAACAGTACTTTATGATACCATCAGAATTTATTGGGTTTTCCATTACAGCATGAGGATGCCATATTAAATTGCAGCCATGTTATTATATCTTTTGTTCTGTTGATAAATTTCTAAATGAGTCAAACACACTGAAGCATCAATTCAATGATATAAATTTCAAATTAACTGACAAAATGGAGTCAAATTTCCGATTGAAATTCTAGATAATGTCCAACATAGTTCAGGTATGAACAACTACTTTTTAAAACTAGCAACTTGTGCTGACAAAAAAAAAATCCCATGTGACGAAGTAAGTTTGAGTTTGAGTTTTATTTAACAGCATATCAACCTCTGTGGGTCATTTAATGCCAGAAGGGTTAAATTGATTTTGTTTTTGTGCATGTTTTAGAATTTAGGGTATCAGTTTTGGCTGTGTTTTATTATATTTGGTTAGATTTTGATTAGTTTGGTTTGGTAGCATGTCAACAATTTCAGGTTACTCAATGGTAAATCCATTTTTATACATTTATAAGCAAAGTTTTCTTTACACTCAGTAAAATGTAAAAACAGTTCCATTTCAAACAAGCAGTTTAACATAATTACGCAGTTCAAATGTCAAAAACAGTTCTTTGTAAGTTGATTTGGTTTTACATCATATCAAACATTGCAAATTGTTCAATGTCAAATTTTTTCAGAATTATATATTAAATACACACGATGTGTGAATATTCTTCTAATAACATTTTTGAACAAACCTGAGCTCATTTTTCTTTACAGCCAAATGATTTCAGGTATTTCTTCTTACATGAATTAGTGATGTAAAACCCTGATATTGGTTCCCTTGAGCTGAGAATACAGGCCTGTGTTAATGTCAAAAAGAAGATATGAAGTTGATTGGTTGGCTTTATAGCATATCAACCCTTAGAGTTATTTAATGTTGAAGTCAGTCTTTATGTTTTGCAAACAATTATTCCTTTTTTAAAAATTTATTTATTTTTGTCGTTACTACAACAACATTTTTTGCAAACAATAAAAGCTTCAAGTATACTTAACAACAAAGAAGAGTACACAGTTGGTTGGCCTTATGATATGTCAACCCTTGGGTTATTTAATGTTAAAGTAGGTAATTTTTTGCAAACAATTATTCCTATTTAATAATAATAAATCAGCTGATTGTAGTCAATAAGTACTACACTGAGGTATAATAGAAGGCACTACTCCTTTCTCTGGACTGTTCCACTCACCCTTGATCTGTACCTTATATAATACTGAGTGTTAAGCAGGGAGGCATCAATTACCATTTTCTTTTGAGTCTTTGGTATGATTCGACATAGGATTGAACCCTGGTCTCCCAGCCTATCGGTGAACACTCTACTCAATAATGATAATAGATAGCAAATGTAGATTATGTGGTGATAGAGACAAAACAATTCATCACATAAGCGAACGCAGAAAACTAGTGCAAAAAGATTATAAGACTATACACGGCTGGGTGGGGAAGGTGGGCTACTGAGAATTATGCAAGAAAATAAAATTTGACCAGGTGGCAGAATCGTCATTCTGAACAAAATAGATGACTTTTTTTCTTCTTTTCCTTTCCTCCTTTTAACCCCTATTTCATACCCGCTTCAGTCAATATTAAGTTTTAACTTAGTTAAAGTTCACGATTACTTGCTTCTTAAATTTCATCAACGTCCTTATTTATGGTTCTTTGTATCATTATAGGCATTCTATTTTATGCAAACTTAGGTTTTCAGTTTTTTTCATCTAAGTCCTTATTTATGGTTCTTTGTATCATTATAGGCATTCTATTTTATGCAAACTTAAGTTTTCAGTTTTTTTCATCTAAGTCCTTATTTATGGTTCTTTGTATCATTATAGGCATTCTATTTTATGCAAACTTAGGTTTTCAGTTTTTTTCATCTAAGTCCTTATTTATGGTTCTTTGTATCATTATAGGCATTCTATTTTATGCAAACTTAGGTTTTCAGTTTTTTTCATCTAAGTCCTTATTTATGGTTCTTTGTATCCTTATAGGCATTCTATTTTATGCAAACTTAGGTTTTCAGTTTTTTTCATCTAAGTCCTTATTTATGGTTCTTTGTATCATTATAGGCATTCTATTTTATGCAAACTTAGGTTTTCAGTTTTTTTCATCTAAGTCCTTATTTATGGTTCTTTGTATCATTATAGGCATTCTATTTTATGCAAACTTAGGTTTTCAGTTTTTTTCATCTAAGTCCTTATTTATGGTTCTTTGTATCATTATAGGCATTCTATTTTATGCAAACTTAGGTTTTCAGTTTTTTCATCTAAGTCCTTATTTATGGTTCTTTGTATCCTTATAGGCATTCTATTTTATGCAAACTTAGGTTTTCAGTTTCTAATAAAGTCCAATAGTATTAGCCTTTCTTGGCCAGTCTCAAATGCAACTTGGGATTACAGTAAATGTCTTAGCATTTAAAGCACAGATAGTATACAGCAATGGTTTTACAAATAAAAAAAGTGGATTCACTAGTATCTTCGAAGTATGGTTAAAATGACCTCATTACCTTCTATAATGAGGTATCCTCACTTGTTCATGGCAAGAAACTGACCTCATCACCTTCTATCATGAGCTATCTTCCCTTGTTCATAGCATCCCAAAACACGTTCTCATCATTGTCGAAGTCATGAATGTCCAAATTGGTAAAAACGTAAACCACAAATTCATAACAAGGGATATTAGAGATAAATATGCGTTAACACTAGGAAACAAATTTGATGCACTACAGGAGAAGACAGAAACACATACTCCAAATCACAAATATGAGAATTTCGTCAATGCCCACTTAGAAGCAGCAAATAAACAAAGAGCTAAACTTAGAGTCCCATGGGAGACATTAGCCATTAGAAAAAAGGGGGAAGATATAAAAACTGCCTCCAAATGCAATAGGAAGAACCCAACTAGTACCAATGCCCTGAAACTTAAAAAGGCACAAAATGAATTAGCTAACATATACCTAAAAGAGCAAATGGAATACATACAAAATCAGATCGATAAGATTAGAGATTCGGTTGAAGATAGACAATCTAGGATAGCATGGCAAACGGTAAATGAAGTGAGCAGAAGGAAGAGCAGTGTGAAAGCTAAACTGAAAGCTATCAGCCAAGAAGAACAAAAACAACTATGAAAACATTTCGAGAATTTACTTGGAAACCCTCCAAAAGTTTTGCATGAACCAATCACGAGAATTATTAGTAAACAATTAGACATCAAACTAGGACAGTTTACACAAGAAGAACTCAACTCAGTACTAAGAAAAATGAAAAATAGAAAAGTAGCAGGGCTTGATGAAATACCCCCAGAAGTATGGAAGACCAGACAATTCAATGACATACTGCTCCGACACTGTAATGCTGTATAGACACAATAGACAGAGGGACAAACACAATAGACAGAAGGACAAAGGGATGCATCCTCCCCTTCACTAAAAAGGGCAACTTCAGATTAGCCAAGAACTACCAAGGTATAACCCTTACATTCATAGCGGCAAAGATATACAATGCTCTACTATGAAACCGCATAGAACCCAAAATTGAGAACATGGGAAGAACAAAAATGGCTTTCAGAGAAATAGATCCACGATGTCACAAATTTTGACAATCCGTTGAATTCTTGAAGGAGTATGTGTAAAAAACCTAGAGGCAAAAATATTATTTGTCGACTTCACCAAAGCCTTTGACTCCATAGACAGAGGAAAGATGGAGCAAATACTACTCGCCTACGGCCTACCCAAAGAAACTGTCACAGCCATAATGATGCTATATAGAAACACAAAAGTAATAGTCTGCTCCCTGGATAGAGACACAGACTACTTTGACATTGTAGCAGGTTTTCTGCAAGGAGACACATTAGCCCCATACCTCTTCATCATCCGTCTAGACCACGTGCTTAGAATGTCTAGTGATAAAAATAAAGAAAATGGTTTCAAGCTAACATAGGAAAGAAGCAGAAGGTACCCCACACAAACAATTATGGACGTGGACTACGTGCTTCTGACAAATACACTCGCCCAAGCCGAAACCCTGTTACAGTCTGGAACAAGCAGCTGCAGGCATAGGCCTACATGTCAATACACACAAGACAGAATATATGTGCTTTAATCAAAGAGGTGACATCTCCACACTAAATAGTAGCCCTCTGAAACTAGTAGACAAGTTCACCTATCTAGGAAGCAGTGTCTCATCAACCAAGACAGACATCAACACGCAATTAGCAAAGGCATGGACAGCTATCAATAGGCTATCGGTCATATGGAAGTCAGACCTGACCGATAAAATAAAACGCAGTTTTTTCCAAGCAGTGGTCGTGTCGATACTGCTGTATGGATGCACAACATGGACGCTAACTAAACGTATGGAGAAAAAGCTTGACAGCAATTACACAAGAATGCTGTGAGCAATATTGAACAAGTCCTGGAGGCAACACCTCACAAAACAGCAGCTGTACAGCCACTTAATACCCATCACGAAAACTATCTAAGTTAGACAAACCAGACATGTGGGACACAGCTAGAGAAGTAGGGACAAACTTATAAGTGGCGTACTCCTGTGGTCTCCTTCACATGGATGAGCAAAGGCAGGATGACCAGTGAGAACCTACATACAACAGATCTGTGCTGATATGGGATGTAACCTTGAGGACCCACCGGAAGTAATAGACGATAGAGAAGGGTGGCGGGAGAAGGTCAGGGATATCTGTGCTGATGGCCTGACATGATGATGATGATGATATTTGGCTTGATTTTGATTGGTTCGATTTAGTTTTATAGCATATCAATCATTTCAGGTTACTCAATGTCAAATCCATTTTTATACATATATAAGTAAAGTTTTCTTTACACTCAGTAAAATGTAAAAACAGTTCCATTTCAAACAATTCAGTTTAACATAAGTACACAGTTCAAATGTCAAAAACCGTTCTTTGTAAGTTGATTTGGTTTTATGTCATATCAAACATTGCAAATTGTTCAATACCACATTCTCTTAAGACTTATGTATTAAATATACATGGTGTGTGAACATTTTTCTAATAACATTTTTGAACAAACCTGAGCTCATTTTTCTTCACAGCCAAATGATTTCAGGTATTTTTTCTTATACATATCATTATATTTACTTCTCCTCACTTGCTCACACACAGCCAAATGATTTCCAGACTTGCTATGTAAGAGTAACAGTTTAACATCAGTCATTTGTTAGTAAACATTTAAATAGATATGTATGATACATAAGAGATTGCCATTTAAAAAGGTGAGCAAGCTTATAAATTGGCCCAAAATTAAATAGTTTCAAGTATTATAGTTATTTAATACTTCTTCAAGATTAAGGCTGGCAACTACGCGGTCTATATCGTTATTAATACTTTCTATACTATAGGTTCTTCGTAGGGGTTTTGTTAATTCCTGAGCATTGCAGTGTTTGATTTGTATAGGTGACTTTGTTCTTGAGGGCATTTTGAATGTGCTTCCTGGTTCATTTTCCCAGTTTGGCAAATGGAAGCCTCCGTTTCCATGGGCTCATATCTGTCCTTTCTTGGGGTACTTCTCGTTCTTGAGTTGGATCTATTTTTTCCAGTTTTTTCCAGTTTTGTACCAAGTCCCTGTTCACCAGAGTGGAGTTTTCTTTTTGGGTGGGGTCTGTAGTGGCCCAGCGACAAAAGTTACCTCAGAAGTGAGGACCCCTGAATTCTTCATGTCTGGCTTTGCCTGTTTCTCTTGGCTAGTTGCAAACTCCGGTGTTTGGGTCTTTGCTTCTATGACGGTTTTCATCTCCTGAATCAGCACTCTCATTTCGTTTATAAGCTGGACAACCACCTTGGATTTTGTGGTTGCACTTGTTTCACACATATAACAGCTTTGTTTTTTTTGTCACTTCCGCATATTTTGTAGTCTCTACCATCCTTCTTGCTTCTGGGTAGTTGATATTTTGAGTATGTTTTAGCTTGGTAATCTTTTCTTTTTTTTTTCACTATCTCAAGAACCCATGCTATGGTTTCCTTGGCAGTTAGCACATTTGTAGTTTTTTTTGGCAGGTGTTATGTATGTCATTTTCTGCATACTGGCAGTCGTGTACATTGGTCCTGGTGGTGCCTAAACCTCTGACATTTGTAGCATCTTATGGGATTTGGGATATAAGGTTCTACATTTATTTTTTGGTATCCAATTTTAATTTCTTTAGGAATTTTGTGGGTGTTAAAGGTCATTATATATGTATTTGTATCTATTGTTTCTCCGGTTTTTCTTTTTATTTGTATTCTTCGGATTTCCATGACATTTTGATCTTGTAAGTTAGTTTTGATTTCATCTAATGTACATAAGGAAAGTTCATGGCTTTTTACAACTCCTTTACATGTATTCAGGGAATTGTGAGGATAGAATTTTATTTTTATGTTGTCAAAGTGTTTCCATTTTAATATTTCATCAGCTTGATTTTTATTGCAGATTTCTATTAGTAGGGTTCTATTTTTAAGTTTTTTTTAAAAACTGTTTTTGGTTTTAAACTTTCGATAATATTCTTTCTATTTTGAACAGAGACAGTTTACTTAGAAGAATTTCTTCAGCTGATTCCATCACGACGAAAGACAGGAAATAATTTGATTTTTCTTCTGTCTGTCAGAACTTTTCCAGAGTCTTTTTTTTTCATTAGCTTTGGTTTTGATTGTGTTATCCATATAATTAGATTTGAGTTTCATTGAACATGCTCCCCACCCACCTTGGAGCCCCGTGTGGAGATGTGCCAAAGGGGAAACCCTTTCGCTATCAACATCAGAGCTACATGTTCAGTATACTCATGCTGGTGTTAGATAATTTTATCTTGTCCCTGGGTTTTCATTCCCAAGATAACTACTCGCCCAGGGACAGAAAGGGCTATGAGCCTTTCCACAGCATGATTGACCCTACACCCGTCATCCTCATTTGGATTTTTATACAGGGCTGACATGACCAACAAATTGATCAGATCGGGCCTCTCCGACCACCTGTCTAGCTCAGTAAGGGCCAAAGTGTAATGTTGCGAGTCACATGACCCTTTTAGTTGCCAGGTCACAGACTGCTCAGCCACCTAGATGCTGTCCTCAAGCATTATGGGTTGCCACCCATGGCCAATAGGTGGTTTCGTTTGGGGTGGTGGTGTGTGTTTTGACCCCCCCCCAATACACCTGCAGAGGTGCAGTCAACATATTCTACAGCCCCAGCCGACTGGGTGCATATTCTGAGTGTGTATGTATGTGTGGCCTAATGTATTTTGCGCATGAACAACTCATTCACGTCTCCCAGTCTACGTGGAGATGATCAAATGAGGCTAAGAAGATCGCCCAGGATGCAACAAAAAAAGTTCAGTTTTATTGTCACATTTTTTAAGGTGTTCTGGGACATATAGTCTGGCAATATTCTTTATGTCCAGTCTATGGGTGGCCTAGGCTCCGAAGTAGGAAAAAATTCATCCCTGCATATGTATACTTACCAACACCTGTGTACAGATAGGATGTAACACAAGGTAAATTTTTAAACAGAGTATAACAGGGTTGAATTTAATTTTCCTTCTCCTAGACTGGTTGCTTAACCTAGGCTAAAGAACCCAGTCTGCCCTACAATTTATCCATAATTGGTTTCATACTTTTCCTAAGAGTATTAGTGCTATGTGGAATGTAATCAGCCTTGTCCAGGATTTGAACTTGTGTTGCTGAGGCTATTTCCTATGATGATAACAATTACACCATGGGCACCCCTGCATACATACAGGTGCATGCAGTTAGAACAGTGAAAGTGACACAAAAACCCGTATCACGTCAAGTCGGAAAACTTAGCAGTAGCAAGTTAGAATTTGCGCTGCATGCATGGAGGGGGGAAGAGGCTTAAAAAAAGGCTCCAAAGTGACCTGCACCCCATCCATGAGCAAGTCCAGTCCTTGAAAACTTGTCTGACATTTCTTTTTTCTTTGTTCTTGTGATATTGCCGTCTACAGAGCATCTGCAGAATGCAACAAAGTTGGGTCTGACATCACAGCATAGCAGAATATGCAAAAGTACAACAAAGTATGCATAATGAACAATGAGCAGATGCACATGTGCCAGGTAAGGCAGCTCTATCACAAGCTGACCATGTAAAAAACATGGTTGGTAGATCATTTACAGGCCAACTCTTGTTGAATTAGTTTATGCTGAAGTCATTTAAACAATTATTGTTGGATAGTGACAGGAAGATTCCTCTGACATACCACATAAGTTGCGTGGGTGGTATGACAGGATGTGAACCTGTTTCCTAGAGTAAACAGGATGATACCCCAGTGGAAATGTGATGTGGCTTGCATGGGTGGCATAACAGGATGTCCACTTATTTCCTTAGGTAAACAGGATGCAGATGTTTCCTCAGTGGAAGTACCACATAAGTTGCGTGGGTGGTATGCTAGATAGGAGATGTGTCCACATGCAGCGTGTAGTCAGGAGGAATGACCATGAGGATTGTGTGGGTGTCTGGAAAATTATATAAACCAGGAAAGAATTTCAATCCACTAGAACAAAGCAGAAAGGTAAAGAGGTTTCACAGAGAAACCACACTGCCACCCGTGTGTGTACATTTCAGCCATCTCTGACTCTTTTACACTAACCATACACACATTTTGGGTAATGAAGAAAAACAAGAAAAGAAGCAAAATATATTTTTTATACATGTGAGTTATTGTCTCTTCATTCTCAGTATACAGTGTTATGGTTCCTAATTATATACGGTACAAAAAATGTATCTTCACAATAATTCTAAACAGCTAAACATTTCATATTTAGTTGCAATATCAATGCTTTAAGAAACACTGTATTAATGTTGTTTAAACTTAAAATATTATCTCAAATAGATTTACTTTACGCACAGATGGGACCCTAACAGGTACATGCACTCTAAGTCAGAAGGGACCGGGACATAATGCAGTGAAGGGGTTACTCCACACTCCCCAGAGCTCTAAAACTGGAGTCTTACAGCTGGATGCCATTTAGTGTCATATCCAAGACACAGAGTGTAATAATATGGCATCTAAGTATTGTTAATACAACACTTATTTTGAAATTTATGCACACATTGATCGGTGTATATAATATAATTTAGCTATACTACCTGCACATTGAATCATGTGTAAATTGAAATACATATTCAGGGTTTTACAATGTTATTTCCTGTAATATTTCAAATAATATTAATCTCACAAATACAATTGTAGAAAAAGTACAAAAATGATATGTAATTTTTATATATTAAAAAAAAAAGCAATAAAACCAACCATGTATCCAGTAACTGGTGCTTCAGGAGGTGCAATTCTTAGACCTCTGCTCAAAATACCAACCCAGTTGGTCAACCGTGAGCCATGCCACAATAACATTCTAAAATGAAAAAAAATTTTTTTTTAAATTAAATTATGCTATGTCAAGGAGAAGTGAATGAATAATACAAAGTCTGTCTGGAAAATAATGAGACTGTAAAGAAGAAAAAAAAAGAAAGAGAGAAAAAAGAAAAAGTATGATGAATTATAAATTATATTTATTTAGTTTTAATACAGATCCTTATTAAAGCAGCAGTAACATGCTTAGTGTAATGGTTAGCATCATAGGAAATGGAATTGGCGATCAGGGTTCAAACCCTGGACAAAGTTGTTTGCATTTCACTTCATGCTAATGATCTTGGGAAAGGCATGAATCTTTCTTTTCTCTTTCCAGCAATGGGTAAATAGTAAGGCAGTGCTTCAGTAAAACAACAAGTCTAGGAGAAGGAAAACTCTGAATTTAAACTAGCCATACAAGATTTTTAAAAATTGACCTTGTGTCGCAAATCTATATAAGGAACAGTTTATTCACACACACACACACACACACACACACACACACACACACACACACACACACACAAGGGCAGCAGAGTTCATTTATATGACCCTAATTGTTGATGAAAAGCTTCTACAAAGGGTGTTAGGATTAGTGTAACAAAGGAATATCACTAAGACATTTTTTTTCTCTCTCAAGAGTTTCTTTCAATTTTATTTAAAAAAAAAAATCTCTTTAATATTCATATTCTTAATATGAGAAGATTCTGTTAGTAGATGTTATCTATTACAAGTGGCGTGTATCTTGTTATTTTTTGGTATATTTCATATCAAGGGTCTTCACTGTTAGGGGTACCCCTCTCTTTACCCAAAGTGATTTGCAATTTTAATAAAATCTTTTTTGATTGATTGATTGATTTTAACATCATATCAACCCATCTAGGGTCATTTTATGCCAAGAGTTTGGGAATAGCATTTATTGTACATTCATATATACATTTTTTTTGTGTAGTTGTTTTTAAGAGATTTTTTAAGAACACAGTTCTTTCGAATTAGAACAATTTTAAAACAGATCTATTTGAGTTATAGATAGGTCATTCTGGGTAATATCACTGAGTACCAGAGTGGACCCGAGAGTAATAGCAATAAAGGAGTACTTCACACTTCTGGAGTCTCACCATCAGATACAGTTTAGTGCCATACAGGATATTCTTTTTAGGTCTTATGTTTCTGCAGGAGATACAATGAGCATACTCTAAACCCTGCTGACAGGACATTTTTCAAAAACATATTTTAAAGGAATTTAGTTTGTTACTAGTTTAAACAGGTCATTTTGTACTAAATGCTGTTCTGTTAAAGTCGGGGACTGACTTGCACTTACTGAGGCACAAAGCTATAAGAAATTTGTGGCTCTTCCCTAAAGGAATTTTTTTTTATATTAATGTTAATAAAAAGTAATATATATATATATATATATATATATATATATATATATATATATATATATATAATTTTTGATGAATTAGTGTTAAAGAATAAAAACTAATGTTAAATAAAAAATATATAAAAAAGTGAGTCCCTGAGCCCCAAAGGTGTGAGGCTCTAAATTATAGCTTATAGCTAAGTCCTACACTGGTTGAAGTATTTTCAAAAATTACATTAGGTCATGTTGTAATCCTTTTCTTCATCTATATTTCTTCTTTTCTTTTCCTTTTTTCTCATTCTTCTTTTCCCTTCATTTCTTCTCTTTTCTCCTCTTCTTTTTAATCTGTTGTATCTCTTAGTGGATCCATTTGTTTAACATCGTTGCCTGTACCAATCATGTGATAGATTTTCAAAAAAGTAAGCTGATTGAATGATTATATGATCTTTCATTGTGTATATTCTCCTCCTCCCCCTGTTTTTATATTTTATTAAGCATACTTCATTGTTCTATCAACACTTGTTTCCCCATTTTAAAGTCTTGACAAAGGCCCATTAAAACCATAATGTTTTAATGTTGACTTTTCTTTGCAATAAATTCATCACTTTTAGATTACTTTGTTTTTCAATTTTTCTCCATACTGTTGGGTTCCTTTGTATTATTTACTTCCAATCCTTGTAAAATATGAATTACAAATCATCTTTATCTCCTTCAAAAGAGTTCCCTTTAGATGCCACATACCAACAAAGAAATTGTTCCCACTCCAGGACATAGTACTGAAAGTCTTCAAATGACACTGCCTTCAGTTGGTTAGTCACAACCTCTTGCATGTTCTCAACATTTTCCTCAAATCAAAACCAATGAATAGAATTTTGATTTACATCACTATCAAAGCGTTCCAACAACACATATTCCCTTCACTCTCTCTCGCCATCTGTCTCTATCAGCCATAACTCTGGGCTAGTCCTCTAAACAGCATCAAGTCCCTGTACAGAGAAAGTAAATGTAAGTTCTTGCTGAATGACCAATACTGGCATGTCCATATGTAGAAGTCCATAGGAGAATGTTGCTTATGAGTTCATCCATACTTCTTCAGCGTGTCTTGTTTGCTATACTTGGATGGTTTGTAAGATGAAAGGTAAGTGGCAATACACCTGCTGTTTTGTGGTGGATTGTTTACAAGTTTTGTTCAAAATAGTACACAGAATCCTTGAGTAGTTCCCATTAGCTTTTTCTCCAGGCGTTTCATTAAAGTGTAAGTGGTATAACCATACAGTAGTACTGACACAGATACAGCTTGGAAGAATTCCTGTTTTACCTTATCAGAGAGAATTCCCAACTTATTTTATTAGAGTGTTTGGTTTTCAAGAACAGAAAATAGTCACAAGAAAAGAGTAAAGGCGCTGTGATCACATAGGAATGTTCATTTGGGCCGCAAACCTATTCCCAGCACAATGACATTCTAGTGTTTTTCCATTTTTGTGACGCACATTATCAAGCAATATTCTAATAATCCAAGATAACTCAGCTGAATATAAAGTTTAGGAGGCTACATTATTTATATACATATATGAAAATAAGCACATGTGAAGTAATGGTTATCATTGTTGAAATGGGCAGGGCTACCAGAGTTCAAATCATGCATTTCACAGACTACTAATATCCTAGAGAAAGGTATGAATCCAACTACGGTCTCTCCAGCAATGGGTAAATAGTAAGGCAGACTGGGTTCTTTAACCTTGGTGTAGCAACTGGTCTAGAAGGAAATTTCTGAATTCAAACCAGTAAAATGCTACTTAAAAATTGACCTTGTGTTACATGTTGCGTCTGTGAAGGGGTCGGTAAATAAATACACACACACACAGCTATTTACATATATAGGTATGTGTGTGTGTATGTATATATATATATATATATATATATATATATATATATATATTAGGGTAGGTCGATTTTGGAACTGTAAAAAAAGTCATTCAAAGAAAGTTGCAAAATAATATCAAAAGTTTCCACAAAATATATCTTTCTTCAAAAATTTGTATTTATTTGAGGAATCAAACCTAAAGACCAAATAAATTGGGATTTTTATCACGGTATAGGTGTCACAGGCAACAAGTGTCGCTTAAATAAAACCCAAGTTTTAACAAAAATAAAATAATACAATACACTTAATAATAAATATTTTTAAGTTTAGTATTCCTTTTCTTTAGAAATTAAATGAAAATATGAAAATTAAAAAGGAATAAAATCACTATAATATTCAATTTAATATATGAATAACTATTTAAATAAGTCGTTTTATTTAATGTATTTTTATTATGGTATTCACCTGTTGAAATTACCTCTCCCTTGGAGAAGCAGAGATGAACTCATAAGAGATGTACTCTTATGGATCCCCAGACATGGCCGCGCAAAAGCAGGGCGACTAGCTCGAACGTACATTCAGCAGCTATGTGAGGATACAGGATGTTGTCCTGAAGACCTACCTAGGGCGATGAACGATAGGGAGGAGTGGCGAGAGAGGGTCAGGGATATCCGTGCTACCAGCACGATATGATGATGAATATCTCTTGAATTTATCATTAAAATAGACTTACTATTAAAAAATACAACTTATATAATTATTCTGATTTGTTTATATTTTTAAAGTTAGTGTTTATTCATTAAAAAAACTGTTTATGAGCTAGATACAGTAGATAAAAATGCTATAAAAAAAGTAAAAAGGAAAGAGATGGATCAAGAAAAAATTTACATTCAATACCGACAGCTTCAACATCAAATTTCTAGGGTAATGTTTCTTCCCCCTCCTACTCATCTTCTCCAAGTAAAGAACCAGAAGAAGAATATTTGCAGCCAAAGAGTCATCCAAAAGGGCCTTATAGCCTTATCAAATTTCTAAGATATGCTCCCAAGTTAGTCAGGTAAGATATATCTTCTAATTTTGGAGCCAGCTTTGCCAATGCCTTGCTCTTGGATTTGAAGGCTATGGGCCTTCTTATACCCCATATTAATATAAATGATATTATTACTGATAAAAGTAAAGTTGACAGGGCAAAGACTAAAGTGAAAACAACTGCCCAACAAAAACATGATCAAAGTATGGAAAATCTTATATGTATTGCTGTTGATGGGAGAATGGATAAAGACACATTGCTGTATAAGGAAATTTGTGGAGGAAAATGGACAGAAAACTATGAAAAAATCTAAGGGACCAGAACGCCATTTAACTTTTACAAAGGAGACACCATATGAAAGTAAATATCTGACACAGAGTTCTTCCTAATATTGGTGCAACAGGTGCTGTTCATGCAGAGCAGATGGTGAATGTTTTGCATGAATTCAACAGTGAGAACACTATCAAGGCTATCCTTGTTGACAACACTAATGCTAACAGGTTGTGAAGGTGGAATGGTTGCAATTTTAGAAAAAAATTTTTTTTAAATCTTCACACAATTGGTTCCTTCCTGCACCATAATGAACTACCTTTCAGAGCCCTTTTTAAAGATATAGATTGTTGCACAAAAGGCCCTACAACATTCAGTAGCCCCCTGGGGAAATTATGCTCAAGGGATTGCCATGATTTACCCCAAATATCATTTTCCACTATTAGCAGACCTCTGGATTCAATTTTGAAAATTGATGAAATACATGATCTCAGTTGTGACCAAAGACTCCTCTAGAGGTAAGGTTGACTCTAGATATGCCTCCTAGAAAATTGGTCCTTTAAACCAGGCAAGATGGTTGACTTTGGCCATCAGGCTCATGTGTTTATGGACTCATGGTGCATACTCACAAAGGCTCACAACAAAACTTGACAGTTTAATAAATTTTATCATAAATGTGTATACCACTTGTTGGTTTGAAATTAAAAGAAATAATAAATTCCACAATCAGCAACTGCACATTTTTAATATGATCCAAAGAATTAAGGAGCAGCCTCATGAAATCCAACAGACAGCATTAAGAAATATACAAGGTAATACATTTTGTTTACTGCCAGAAAACCCTCTATATTCCATGGTCAAATCTGAGGAAGTTGAAGTAAGAGAAAAAGCTTTAAAAAGAATTTTGACCATTAGGTAAGTAAATATTTATTCATATATCACTGACTCAATTATTCCAATTTATAGAATCATTTTTAAAGATTTTATCTAATTTCACCATAATTATTAAAGCAGTAAAGATTGGAATTTTTTAATTATCCAATTAATTAATCTTTATATTCTTTCAGGAGTGGGGAGTCAACCAGGAAAAGATTAAAAAGAATACCAACTATTAATTTTAATGCCACACACTGGACACAATTAAGAGATTTAACATTATGTGGCATTTTTGAACCACAAATGATGAAAGATTTTTCTGAATCTGAACTTCAAGAATCATTGTTAAATGGAACCAAGCTTGACTTGCCAGATTTGCCCTCACATTCTCAGGCCATGGAACGGGCAGTCAAGTCAACAACGGAAGCTTCACAAACTGTATATGGTTTTGAAGCAAGGCATCAACACATAACAGTCAAAGTTTTGAGTCAGAAATTGAGAACGGCGTTTTTGTCTAAGGGCTCTTATAGGGAGCAATTTGACTCTATACATTAAGCTCAATTAAAATAGTGTTTGTTTTTCCTTATCTTTTTGTTTATAATATTTTTACTTATTACAGAAAAAAAAAAATCAATTTTTAAGGTATTCAAATATTATTGCTTAATTCATAACGTTAAAAAGCAGTTTATAGAAGCAGATACTGAAGGTGCAGTAGATTTTCAATTTGAAAATTAGTCATCATTTCTTTAATTAATATCATTTTTATAAAATAAAAAGACATTCCCTGATTTAAATACTAACATTATTTGGTTTTCACACAAATATTCAAGCCAAATCTTGCAAAACGAGGAATTTTCACTATGTTTTTGTCTACGATCTTTGATACCAAACACTCAAAAAACCATTGAACTATTTGATCTAATTTTTTGTATGAGTACTTAATAGGTCCATACACAACTTTTGGTAAGTGAGATTTTTTAATATTTTAAGAAAAGTGAAAAATCAACCTACCCTAATATATATATATATATATACACACACACACACAGTCTCATTACTTTCAAGAGATCTTCAAATTTGATATATTATTAGCAAATAAAATTTTCCTGACAAAAAAAAAAAAAAAAAAGTTGGATTTCAAGAAAAATCTATTTATATAATGAATAATCTACACTATATATATATATATATATATATATATATATATATATATACACACACACACACATATTATTGGTCTCATACATTCATTTTTTTACCAATAAGATTCAAGCAGTGCAACAATGATGGAAGAAGTGTTAAGACCACAAGAGGGATAATGTTGAAAAATAAACTTGAAAGAAGAAGTGGGGGGTGGGGATAGTATGCCTCGTCAAAAACTGAAAGAAGAGAGTTTCTTGTAACTAAACACACGGAATCAATTTCAAGTGCTGTTGCTGTGTAATCTTCTTCTTAACAGGTGGACAGTCAAACTTCTATGCTGAAAATGACAGTTCTCATAGCTTCTTCCTATGAATTCCTTTTTGCCTGCAACAATCTTCGTTAGCAGTCCTACACCCAAGCTCGTCTCTTGTCATGTGTCACCAAGACTCAAAACGCCCCCCCCCCCGTAATTTACATGTGTGCTAGCATGTAGGTAGTCCTGACGTCAAACACAATTCATGATCGGGAGGAAGTGAGTTTGATCTCCCCAATCGCTCATTTCTCTCTCCCTGATTTCATTTTACATGTCAGACATATTCGTGCTTCCATTAAAGTATCTTGGTCAGTCTATGAATTTTTTGCTGATCTTCATGATTTGATCTCATTACAAAGTGATAAAAAATAGCATTGTCATTAAAAATACATTATGTTATAATGACAATGGAATTTCTTATTGCTCAGCAATAAGATAAAATTGCTAAAATTAAAATGCTAAAAAACCCATTATTTATAATTTCTTTTTACTTTAATGGACTGATTTTATTACTAAATGTTTCATTGCATTTTTTAAGAATTTAACTTTTTATTTGTCTTAATTGATTTATTTGCACCCAGTTACATGATATAAAATATCTTGATTGAATACAAATAATTATATGGTCTTAAGTAACTATTTGTATTTAATATCAATTTGTTTTCATACAGTTATATGGTTTATAGCTTGAAGTAATTATTTTTAATAAAAATATTTACAACACAGTTATATTGTATAAAGTATTTCTACTCAAAATTAATAATTTATATACAATTATATGGCTGAAACTAAGTATCTTTATTTAATAATAATTTGTCAGTACAGTTATATGGTATCAAGTATTCCTACCTAATATGAATAACTTTCAAGCAGATCTATTTAACCCATAGATGGGACTTTAACAGGTACAACTACTGCAGGTCAGAAAGGAGCTGAGAATAATGTCAATAAAGAGTTTGAGTTTTGTTTAACGGCATATCAACCCCTGTGGGTCATTTAATGCCAAAAAGGTTATTTTGAATTTCAGTCATTAAAGTAGCGGTTCTATAGAGATGTTGTCAATAAAGAGATATGCCACATTCCTCAGAGCACCAGAACTGGAACCTCTTTACTTCAACTGCAGAGGATGCAATTGACATAATCTAAGCCCTGTTTAGCCAGGGCTCATCTTGTTGAGTCTATTTCTAAAAGTGAACAAGGGTGTTTTAACTTCAATTTATCTTTTTAAGCTGACACAGTTTATTAATGCTTACAGATTAACAAACACCTATTCATTTATACAAAGAGTTTTAATTTTCTTTTTTATATATTTAGTAAATACTAGGAAACGGATCACCTTTGACAGAAACCTACAGCCAGAGGAATTACTGAGTGATGTAACAATTCAAGTACAATGACAGTCATTACGATGTTTTAATAATCTGAATAACTTTCAGTGATTAAAGGGTACATTATTTGGTTTAAGGGCATATCAACAACTAATGTTTATTTAATGCTAAATCCTGAAATATATATAATTTAAAGCAAATAGTTGGTAGGTAACATTATCTTTAAATGAGCCTGAATTCTTTTTTTGAATGCAGTTGAATAGTTTTAAGTATTGCTATCTAACACTAATAATTCTATTCAATATAAATCATGTGTTAGCTAACAGTTGAATGGTTTCAAGAATTGTTATTTAGCATTAGTAATTCTAAGTGATACAAACAATTTGCATACAGCTGTATGATTTCAGATAACTAATAATAGTAAGTAGTAAGTAAAGTTGGCGACCATAGTTGAAGGTGATCCGAAGGGTCCCGTTTCAATAGCTACTACACCGCAGTGTAGGGGAGGGCGCTACTCTATTGCCTGGATTACTCCACTTTACTCTTGATCCTTACTTTATAATGCTGAGTGTTAAGCAAGGAGGTATCAAGTACGATTTTTTGTGTCTTTGGTATGACTCGATCTGGGGTTGAACCCCGGTCTTTCGGGCCATTGGCGAACACTCTACTCATTAGGCCAATCGCCCGGTTCAAATAATGGTAATAATAATAATAATCTTTAGTAAATGTTTGGGGGATTCCTCATGGTTATCATATTTACCAACCCCTCCGCTCAGGCAGGATATGACACAAGGTCAATTTTTAAGCGGAGTTTAACAGATTTGAATTCAGAGTTTTCCTTCTCCTAGACTAGTTGCCTCACCAAGGCTGAAGAAACTAGTCTGCCCTACTATTTACCCATAGCTGGAGGGAGAATAATTGGATTCATACCTTTCCCAAGGGTATTAGTGCTATGTGAAATGCAATCAGTCTCGTCCAGCTTTTGAACTCATGTTGCCGTGTCCATTTCCTACGATGATAACCATTACACCACAGGCACCTCCAAATTGGTGAATTCCTCATGGTTATAGTAGCTAAAGTGCTGAACTGTGGCATCATAATAAATGAGTTTGAATTCTGGTTGAGCTATTATATTCACTTTCAGACCCTTGTGAAAAGGTATCAACTACCTTATCCCCACACTGCTAGGTTAAATAGTTCTACTACTGTTATTCTACAAGGATGGATTTGGCATAAAATAACAATCAAAAGTTGATATGGCATTAAACAAAGAAACCAAACCAAACCAGTAAATGACTGAACGGTTCTATTTTACCAATAGATAGGACCCTAACATGTATTACCATTCAGGGCCAGAGTGGAATGAAAGAATACTCCACATTCCCCAAATTCCAGGACTAGAACCTCACCATTAGATGCAATTTAGTGTCATATCCTGGACACCAGTAATTAAAATATCTTTTTGTATAAAAAAAAAATCAGACAAGAAATCAGGAATTGATTTTTTTTTCAGTATAACCAACATGATCAAGACTTTGTCCTTTACTATAGTTATTTGTTAAGCTTAGCTTGGCACAAGGTTAGAATTATGGGGCTCTCAGTGAGACTCAAACTCACTGGCAGTGGTCTGCTAGCCTAATTTCCTAATCATTACACTACATAACACATACCTGTTAGTAATTTGTTATTCACTCAGCTTAGCTTAGTTGGAGCACAAGGTCAGGAGTATGGAGCACCCAATAGCAAAATAGTCTGCAAATCTAGCTTGCTAACCATTACATCACACGATGTGCCCTAAGTACTAACTAAATTTTACTGCCTAGTGGTGGTACAAGGCCAGATGATATGGGGCATTCAATAAGAGTCAAACTCACAAAACATGGTTTGCCATTTTAACTTTCTAACCATTACACTACATAACACATTTGTTAGTACTTTATAATGAAAATAAATAAATAAAACTCACCTGTTACCATAATCAAGGAACTGTGACTCTTCAACTGACTTGCGACAACCAAAAACTTCCAATAATGTCATAGAATAACCGGTATGAGTGGCTGCGTGCGTATTGAGAAGATAAGTTTCCACCAGCTGGAGAAGGAGAAAAAAAAATTCAAGCATTAAATATAAATCATTAATCAAGTCAAAATCATTCTTTCACACAATGTGTATTAATATCTATTGTAATCAATAACATGAACTGGGCCTGTTGACAAATTGTCCGAGTAGAAAAAGTCCTTCACAAATGTTCTTTTTACCTAGTCATGTGCATTCTTGTCATAGTTTCAATTAGTCTTTTCTTTTGTGTTGAAAGTAATTTTTTTTATACCTTTCCTTCTTCCTTGGGACCAGTTTTGTAGGTGTTAGGGTTTCTAGCTGCTTGTTTTGAGTTATAGGTATTTATCTCATAAACTGGTTATCCACCAAAGTTAGAGAGTGCAGCCTGCCTTACTATGTTACCCAGAGAGAAAAAGAGAGAGATTTAACCCTTCCTCAAAAGTGTTAACAGGCAGCCTCACAACATCCGTTAATGGACTGATTTAAATGACAAGTCAACCAGTCTAGGAGTCATTTTATATCTAGAGGCTAGGGAATCGTGTTCATTGTACATTCATATCTACATTTTTTTATGTAGATGTTTCTTAAGAGAGGTTTTTTTTTAAAAAAAACATAGTCCTATTGAATTCAAATCATTTTTAAATAGATCTATTTAACCTATAGATAGATAACACATCACTCAATAAGTCCCGGGCCTGACATATAGATGGCTCCACTAATAAAAACCTATATGATTTTTATAAAGTACTAACCTTCAAATGGTACATGTCAAAATTTGAGCCCAATCGGATTATTAGTTTACAAATCACAGTTATCTAAGTGAAGTTACTGTTGCAAATTTTCAAAACAATGAAAAAATCTGAATTTCATGTGTTGATAAAGCATTCCTTTCTGATGGGAAAAAATATGGTTCAAGCAAAGCAAATTATTAGCAGGTATTCATACATACCATGCATAATTTGTATGCACCCCTAAATGAACCATTAAAGAAAGACAAGCCCTGGGATTGGACAGCAGAATTCCAGGAGGTATTTGAAAAAATAGAGAAAACACTGACATCAGACTTATTTTTTACACATTACAACCCGGACTTGGAAAGCATAGTAGCCAGCGACACTAGCTCGTATGGTGTAGAGGCATGCATTCTCCAAAAAATGACTGATGGGACATTAAAACCAATAGTTCACGTGTCAAAAGCCTTGCTTCCTGTGGAAAAAAATTATTTGCAAATCAAAAAAGAGGCTCTTGGGATTATATATGAAGTCTCAAAGTTCCACCGCTATATTAATGGTCAACACTTCACTTTACAAAAAGACCACAAGCCACTACTCACCATCTTTGGCTAAAAAAAAAAGTCAGCCAACAGACTGCAGAGATGGGGGCACAATCCTGTTAAATTACAACTTCAAAATGGAGTACCTACCTATGAAAAAATTTGACAATGCAGAAGGATTGTCAAGACTAATTCCCAAGTACAAAGAACCACTGGAAGATACAGTGATCGCCTCCCTTCAATCTGAAGAGATTAAAAACTACTCTTTGTAATAAAATATGGGAACTTCCAGTGATGCTTGAACAAATAAAACAAGAGGCTCTCCATGATGAGTATATCAACCAAAAAAAGGGGAAAGTTTTTGAAAAGGACAAGCAAACTACAGATATCTTCTCTATATGCAA
The DNA here is from genome assembly GCA_963585895.1 of Sepioteuthis lessoniana. Taxonomy (NCBI): domain Eukaryota; kingdom Metazoa; phylum Mollusca; class Cephalopoda; order Myopsida; family Loliginidae; genus Sepioteuthis; species Sepioteuthis lessoniana. Next base: position 62,469,381 of record OY757926.1, on the reverse strand, counting down.
CTAGGTGTTACTGTACAGGGAACATGTCATGATTTTGTCAACACTCCAGAAGCGTATCTTGAAAAATTTCCATGTTGGCCACCCAGAGAGTACTAGAATGAAAAGTTTGATACGTAGTTATGTCCATTGGCCAAACATGGACAAAGATATAGAAAACACTGTCAAATCATGTAAACCTCAGATTAAATTCAATCCCTAGTTAAAAACTAATCTATAATGGTCTATAATTCACATTGACTTCACGGGCCCTCTTGAAGGATATTACTACCTTATTGTAGTTGACAGTTTCTTGGAGTGGCCCGAAGTACACAGATGCAAAAACAACAACAGAAATTACTATAAAATTTCTACATGAACTGTTCACCAATTTGGGAGTAGTGGACACTTTAGTGTCTGATAATGGAAGTCAGTTTACATCTGGAGAATTTAGAGACTTCTGTGAAACATACCAGATCGAACACATCATAATCCCTCTGTACCATCCAAGGTCTAATGGACAGGCTAAAAGGTTTGTGGATATTTTGAAGAGAGCTTGGAAAAAAGTTAGGGCTACACCAACTGAAAAAGCCCTCCAACAATTTCTTCAAATATACAGGATTATATGTAATAACAAAATGCTAGCCTCACAATCTCCAGCCGATGTGATGTTTGCACATCAGATACGGTCTGTTTACGACAAACTACTCCTGAAACAGATGAAGCCAGGAAGAACATGCACCGTACCCCCAAAACAATATAATCCTGGAGATAAAGTCTTTTTCAGAATCTTCAAAAACAACAAATCTTTTTGGGAGATGAGAACTATTGAAAAAAAGAGTTGGGAACATGATATATCTTATTAAGGGTCCACAATTTACTCATAAAAGACATCATAACTAACTTAGGAAACACCTAACTGATGAGGTGGATAGTGGGCCTCCTGAGGAAACAGTTATAGATGTCATATACAACACTTTGATATTCTGACCCCTCTAGCGGCTTCCGAAATGTGTTGTCCTAAGAGAAAAAAGAAAGCAACTGATTTAATAGTTAGTTTTCAACCCAAAACGTATAAGGTATTGAGACCAAAAACAAATAAAAATTTCTCAAGCCTTTCTACTTTGAACTTGGTAAAACTAGTCAGCTAAGTTTTAAACATCTAGCCAGTTGCAAAAAAGGGAATGCTTGCTTCTCTATAAATTAAACAAGTCAAGTGGAGGAATACCACATCTTGCAGGATGAAAAAAAAAAAAAAAAAAAAAAAAAAAAAAAAAAAAATCTGCCAGGATTAATTTCTGAGAAACCTTTTTACAGCTACATGCACAGCCTCAGAAATTTAATCTAAGAGAGAAAAAAAAAACAAAACAAAACAAAACAACTTTTCTTCTTCAGATTCCTGTGGAGTTAAGACTTAGGAGGGAGGTGTTATGGTGACCTACCTACATCACAATGAACTCTTCCTCCTTCATAACTACTAACTCTATTTGACTCTCGAAGAGACTTCTTTCCAGCACTGGGCTGGGTTACACCTTGGTTGGTGTTGGTCAATACATGGATCTGGATGAGGCCGTCTGACATAGATTCCGGTAAGTCAGCATTCATGCTCAAACTGGCATCCTCGAGCCTCTGGGGGCCTTCCCCCGGGCTCTAACCCTCCTTGAAGGGGCTAGGTTAATTGCCTGGTGCCCCTTTTTAGGAAAATGCTGACGGGGCCAGATGCATTTTTGCGCCCGGACCCACCTAAAAAAACTACACTTGTCCAGTTGGTGGGACGAATGACAAATACCAACTTCCTCCCAGCAGTCAAACCTGACAGTATTGGACAGACACTTCAACCTACTGTACTAACACTAATTTTGTATATATGTTCTGTTTATTCAATACACTTGTTCCACCTACTTTTTCTTCTTCCATATCTTCTTTCTGGCCCCTAAAAGGCCACAATACCACCCTTCCCCAAAAATCTTCATAGAAAATGAATTTGAACTATACAAATCCTAACAGAGATTAAACAGTAAAAAGCAGGGCGAGTTGGGTTAATTTTAAACTTTTGTAGTTTTGTCAGCATATATAACATGGTTTATCTGCACCAAATTGGCTCCATCCAAAAAACATTTATTTCACAACTAATTTTTATTACTTAGTATTTAACCGGGACATTGGCCCAGCGGTTAGAGTGTTCGCCAATGGCCCGGGAGACCTGGGTTCAATCCCAGGTCGAGTCATACCAAAGACTTTAAAAATGGAACTTGATACCACCTTGCTTAACACTCAGCATTATAAGGTACGGTTCAAGGGTAAAGTGGAGCAATCCAGGGAATGGAGTAGCGCCCTCCCCTACACCTTGGTGTAGTAGCTATCGAAAAGGGAGCCTTCGGGTCACCCTCGACTATGGTCGCTAACTTTTTACTTTTTTTAGTATTTAGAAGACCTACTCAAGCAACTTTTCAGATTTGAAAAATACTGATTTTCTATGGCTTTAGACAGAGGAACCCTATTCACAATATAAATAGAATATCAAAATGATCTCTAACTTTCCAACATTTATGTATACAAATTATCTTTCCTAAGTTTTTATTTTCAAGGGTCAACTTTGAAATGGTGCACATGCCATTGAAAACTGGGTCCTAATAGTTATCTCTCACACCTACTATTAGAGATTTTCTTTCTTGTCAATGGGAATAAAAATAAAAACAAAGGAAGAATAACTCGTGTATATGAACTGGAGCCATACCACCAGATGCAGTTTGATGTCCAAGACATGACTTATGTTATGTACAACATACTGAAGAGAAACCATCCAAGTCACACCACCAGATGCAGTTTCATGTCATATCCAAGACATGACTTGTGTTATGCACAACATCCTGAAGAGAAAGTGTCAAAGTTTGTCCAGGGGGATCCACAAAACTATGTGTGAAGGGCTAGTTGATATTATGTCAAATAAATCGACAATCAAAAGCAGGCTACAGGTTTGGAATTTATATGGTGTGGTTATGATAGGCAGAGTAATGTGGAATAAGGCCTTTGTTGTCTTGGCCTGGGCAGGATTTAGAAAAAGATTGATTTTAACAGCATATCAACTTGGGCTATCTTATGAGGTTAAAGAATCATATTCATTGTACGGTCATATTTATATTTTTTGTGTAGTTGTTTCTTAAGATTGATTGATTTTAACGGCATGTTAACCCATCAAATGTTATTTCATGCCTAGAGGTGAGAGAATCACATTCATTGTATGTTCATATTTATATTTTTTGAGTAGTTGTTACTTAAGTTTTCATTTATGCACACAGTCCTATCAATTACGAATAATTTTTAAACAGATCTAACAGGTACTACTACCACAAAGACTATTCTGGGTCAGAGTGGACCAGGGAGTAATGGTAATGAAAGGGTACTCCATACTCCTCAGAAATTAGGAACTGGAATCTCACTATTAGATACAGTTTAGTGTCATACTTAGGAGTTCTCCTCACCTCCTTTTTTCTGGTAGGGTGGAGGTTTTACTCTCATTGCAGAAGACAGTCAGCATATTCTAAGCCTTACTGACAGAGCAGGTAAACAAAGGATTATTATAGGTATTTACCCAACCCCTTTGCACAAGCAGGATGCGATACATTTAAGTGAAGTTCAACCGGTTTGAATTCAGTTTTCCTTCTCCTACACTGGTTGCCATACCAATGTTAAAAAGCCCAGTCTGCCGCTACAATTTACCTATAGCTGAAGGGAGAATAGTTGGATTCATACCTTCCCCATGCATATAAGTGCTATGCGAAATGCAAACCGCCTCATCTAGGATTTGAACTCTAGTCAGTGTGTTGTTTTCCTTCGACAATAACCATCACACCAAAGGATTATTATAATCAAATAAAAGTGTGATTCTAAAAAATGATTGCAATGGAATGTTGATTCGGATCAAACATTTATCAATGAATCCAATTTCATCATAATAATAATATTATTAATAATTTGTTTATACACAGTTATAGGAATTCAAGTATTCCTATCTAATAAAAATTGATCATTATAGTCAAATAAAAAAAAAATGTGATCCTAAAAAATGATTGCAATGGAATGTTGAAAATATAAAGTTTTGATTCCAATCAAACATTTATCAATGAATCCAATTTCAGCATTAAATAACCCACAGAGGTGCTGATATGCCATTAAACAAATAAACCAAATCATGAATCTATTACATATATATCACCACATGACACAGAGTGAAAACAAACTTCACTGATAAATACTTACCTTATATTCAACACTATCTTTGGGTAGAGATTCAATTTCACATTCAAGTGACTTGTATGTTTGATCAATTGGGTTTTCTGTGATATCACCTTGCTTTAGGATGTTGATGGCAATCTCAATGTCACCTAAGGCCTAGAAATAAATTAAAAAAAAAACAAATAAAGTTATTATTATTTACTTACACAACAAAATTACCTGCATTTACATATACATCCAAAAAGATCTGCTAGCAACATGAATGCTTAGGGATATTTTATATTGGGAATTACTATTGGAGTTATTAGGATAAGAGGAAAAGATTATAGAGAGAGGGATTAAAACAGAGATAGCAAGAGGAGATAGAATTTCAGAGAGAGAGAGAAAGATGTTCAAAGAGTGGGAGCAAGAAAGAGAGAGAAATTCAAAGAGAAGTAAATAGATAGAAAGAAACTCTAAGAGAGGATGTATGAGAGGGAGAAAGAGAGATAGAGAGAGTTTCAAAGAGAAAGAATAAGAAAGTGAGAATCAAATGTTATTGTGCCCAACTGATATTGTCACAAGCAGCTTCTGATTACTTGAACCAGTGTTCCAGTATGTGTAACTAACAATAACAACTTTAACTTTACAAACAAACTCTGCAAGTGTAACTACTCTACTCTCTGCCTCAATAAATCAAGCACAGCTTTATTATGCAAATCAGGTTCTGCTAAATTGAGCCCTGCTGTACTAGTAAGTAAAGTAAAGTTGGCAACCGTGGTCGAGGGCGACCAGAAGGCTCCCTTTTCAATAGCTACTACACCGAGGTGTAGGGGAGGGTACTACTCCTTTCCCTGGATTGCTCCACTTTACCCTTGATATGTACCTTATATTGCTGAGTGTTAAGCAAGGAGGTATCAAGTACCATTTTTAAAGTCTTTAGTATGACGCGACCTAGGATTGAACCCAAGTCTCCTGAACCTACTAGTAATATCACTCAACTATTAACTATTTATACACCTTGATCTTCAGCTGAACATCATGGTAATAGTGCAAGTAGTCTTTATTCAACTATTCAATAGAATAGTTTGCCCAAATGCTCATTGATCCACTATAGCATGAGACTTTGTCAAGATTGATGAGGATGACGAGACCTCAGGAGAAAAAGTAGATTCATCTTTTCCCAAAGTGTTATTTTTAAGTGAAACTAAAAAAAAAAAAAACAACAAACAAAACAGCTAAAATTTAAACTTTATTTGCTAATGTGGCTTTTCCTGCTGTTGATTCCTCCCCCAAAAAGTAAAAATTTGCAATGTTTTAAAGGGAGATAACTCTTACCTCAAGAAGTTGAATTTTCTGCTTTACAGTTTGACTGTCGCGGATAAGAGGAGGTTTCTTCATACTGCAAACATAGACACGCAGAAAAAAAATACGTTATAAAAAATATCAGAAAGCTAATTCTAAATATCATTCTGGAGTAAATTCCCAATAAAAATCTCTGCTTCCTTAAAAGGTTTACAAATGATCACAATTACAACATAGGAATGCACACAGGCAGCCATATTGCTTTGTTGTTGGTATATTGCACAAATAATTCAAATGAGAAACTTTAAAGATTTGATTTAATGTAACAGAAGCAACAGTAATATCTATAAATCAGAGCTCTTAAACTTTTAAGAACATAAAAGAGCCATTATGTCAAGAGAAGAGGGAGGGATGTACAGCAAGTTAAAATTATAGTAAAGGGCAGGCTTGCAATTTATACCATATATAGTGTTAAACTGCAATACAGTTAACAGACAGCAAAGGAGACCCTTCATTTATAAAAATAAATCAACATGAGTCAGTTAAAATATCTGGAGATAGGTGAAATAGTACAAAAAGTTCAATGTGAATGAAAATGAAACAGAAATATCAATTTTAAATTAAATGCTCAAGTTTTAAATAATTGATTTTAATAGCATGCCAACCTGTCCAAGGTTATTTAATTTCAGGTTAAGAAATCACATTCATTCTATGTTCCTATCTACATTTTTTGTGTTGTTGTTTCAAGTTTTTTCTTGCAAGTGGTTCTATCAAATATAAATAATTTTTAAACAGATTTGACAAATAGCTGAAATCTGAACAGATACTACCACTCCAGGTGGGAGTGGACCTGGGAATAATGGGAATGAAGGAGTACTCTACACTCTCTAGATCTCCAGAACTGGAGTCTCACCATCAGATAAAGTTTAGTGTCATACCCAGAATATCAACCCTTTTTTTTGTGTGTCTAGGGATGTATGTTTTACCCTTTTACAGGAGATACAGTCAACCTATTCTAAATTCTGCCAACAGAATGGGCTCAAGTTTTAGGAAAACCTTGGTTACAAAAATGTCTTCACGATGTGCAACAAATAAGTAGTCCATGGGAAGTCCATATGTTGGTACTTCTGCTATGAATCAATAAACACCAAACCAGAAAGCAATCATACATTATGGCTAATGAGACAGCCTTAAAAGAAATAGTAGTAATAATATTCAAATTTATAAGTTGAAGCCTTATCAAATAATATTCCTTTTTGACTTGTCATTCATTTTATTTCAGTTGCTAGTAGCATTAGACTTACCCATAACCTATTAATTCTGACTTCTTTCTAATGAAATTTTAGATAAAAAGTATTGTCTGTCTTCAATTTTTTGAATCCATAATTGCATTTGATCATGAGGGAATATCTGTCATGAGCCTTTGTCTGTACAATATCATCTTCCACACTGTTCTTTATTTCTCTGCAGGTTTGAATCGAAGTGCATTAGCCAGAGACAAGTCCACAAGGGAGGGGGAAAAAAAACAACAAAAAACCCCCCAAAAAACAAATCCCCCCCCAAAAAAAATCCCCCCGAAAAGCTTGAGGATATGTCACTTGAAATGATTGTGTGTGTGTGTGTGTGGGGGGTGTCTCAATTTCGCTACATAGATGCCTGGTGAAATTCACTTAATTAAACTGATTGCTTGGTTTTCAGGCTTGGCATGAATTTCCTTGTCTCTCCCTAGCGAATTCTGTCAAGCAGACCAACTCATACTTTCACTACTTTTCATATTTCTGACTACACTTGTATATATGTAGGCCTTGGAGGTGTAGTCGAGGTGCCTGTGGTGTAATGGTTATCGTCATAGGAAATGGACATGGCGACATAAGTTCAAATCCTAGACCAGGCTAATTGCATTTCACATAGCACTAATACCCTTGGGAAAGGTATGAATCCAATTATTCTCCCTCCAGCTATGGGTAAATAGTAGGACAGACTGGGTTCTTCAGCCTTGGTGAGGCAACTAGTCTAGGAGAAGGAAAACTCTGAATTCAAACCTGTTAAACTCCGCTTAAAAATTGACCTTGTGTCATATCCTGCCCGAGTGGAGGGGTAGGTATATATATATATATATATATGTAGGCCTTGGGCAACCCATAGACTGGATATAAAAATATTGCCAGACTGTATGTCTCAAGGACACCTTAAAAAGTGAGACAATAAAATCAAACTCAAGCCATGGCCTTATCTGACCATCTTCACTTAAACTGAGAGTAGTTAATGAGTGGTTCATGCACAAAATACATGTGGCCACATACACATTCAACACACCCACACAGATATGCCAAGGTCCCTACATGGATATATATATAAATATATATATATATATATATATACCTATGGTCAACTCACAACCATACACTTATGTACATACATACATACATACATGTACCCGCATCTACTTATATGTCTACGGTGACATGCATATACACATACACGCACATATATCCAATTCTATAAACTTCCATACTAAAGGTCTATAATGTCACAATGGCCAGAACTTGAAATGTTATATTAATGATTGTTCTTCAGCTTTGGTGAGGCAACTAGTCTAGGAGAAGGAAAACTCTAAATTCAAACCTGCTAAACTCCGCTTAAAAATTGACTTTGTGTCATATCCTGCGGAAGAGTTGGTAAATATGATATATCCATGATTGCAATTGATGATAACCAGAAAATGAAATGTTACACTATACATATTGACCTCTCAATAAATCTCTCCTTCCACTTAGATCGTTGTTATCAATTTTTCTACATATATGTATAAATATGATTTGACATTAAATAACTTACAAGGGTTGCTATGTCATAAAACTTAAACAACCAACCTTGAAACATTACATCCATAATTGCAATTGATCCTGCCCAGAACTTGAAATGTCACAGCCTTTTGACTGTATGTGTCATATCATTGAAAATCATTAATTTCTATGGTTGGATAAGAGTTAATCAGCTGAAATTCTCAAATTAACCATATCTATTATTAGTTTTTGATTATTTATCACAACTTTCATATCATTATACAGCTATTGTTTATAAGCAGTGCTGATTAGAAAAAAAAAATTGAGCAAGTTTTGAATTTGAATTCCTTATCTTCAGTAAACTAGTTTAACATGGCAAACTTCTTTATCAACACCTTGGAGTTGCACCCAAACTTAAATCAATAAGATGAAAGGAATAGAAGTCAAAAATTAATAACAATAATTCATTTAAGAAATTTGAATACTATTATGAATTAATACAATAAAAAGCAACAAAATATCAAACCAAACTCTATGAGGAAATATAAACACAAGATGTATTCAAAAAGTATTAATACTGATTTTTCAATAGAGAAATAGAAAACAAATGATTTTTTTTTCTTCTTTAAAACTGTCCACTTAGCATTTAATATAATTTTCATTGGTCAAACCATGTTGAAAAACTCTTTTGATATGGTGTGAAGCGACACAGTTTTATTTCTTTTAATGTCCTCAACCTTCAACACATTTTATTAATTCCAATGACTTTTTCATTTTGTGAAGCACCTTTAAAATTCCTCTTTCATGATGATATGAAGCAACACTTATTTCTTTTAATGTCCTCAACCTTCAACACATTTTATTAATTCCAATGACTTTTTCATTAGGTGAAGCACCTTTAAAATTCCTCTTTCATGATGATATGAAGCAACACTTATTTCTTTTAATATCCTCAACATTCAACACATTTTATTAATTCCAATGACTTTTTCGTTAGGTGAAGCACCTTTAAAATTCCTCTTTCATGATGATATGAAGCAACACTTATTCCTTTTAATGTCCTCAACATTCAACACATTTTATTAATTCCAATGACTTTTTCATTAGGTGAAGCACCTTTAAAATTCCTCTTTCATGATGATATGAAGCAACACTTATTTCTTTTAATGTCCTCAACATTCAACACATTTTATTAATTCCAATGACTTTTGCATTAGGTGAAGCAACTCACACAAATAATTCCAGCAAGTTTTCCATTAGTTGGTTGGGTTTTATGGCATATCAACCTCTTATGTGTTATTTCATGCTCTTTTCCATTAGTTGAAGCACCTTTAAAACTCCTCTTTTGTAATGATATGAAGGCCCCCGAAACGGTGCACATTCTCTCCTAATGACCCCCCAAAAAAGCATGGAGTTAAACTGCTCGGTGGAAATGAGAATGGATAAAGGACCATTTTCTATCCGCTCACTTTTTGGTGAGTTTCTGTTACCTGGTAAGTAACTTCCTTCTACACACACATTTCTTTTAATGTTGTCAACTTTCAACACATTTTATTAATTCCAGCGAGTTTTGGATTAGTTGAAGCACCACTAAAATTTCTCTTTTTGCATTTTATGAAGTCACACAGTCGTAGTTCTTTAATGTTCTCAACATTCAATTTATTAATTCCAAGTTTTCCATCAGGCAAAGCACTTCTGAAACACCTCTTTTGATATGGCAGGAAGCTACAGAGTCTTATTTCTTTTAATGTCCTCATCATTAAACGCATTTCACCAATTCCAGTGAGTTTTGCATTAGTTGAAGCACCTTGAAAATTTCTCTTTTGTGTTTGTATGAAGCTACACAGTCTTATTGCTTTTAATGTCCTCAACATTCAACAGATTTTAATAATTACAGTAATTTTTCCAATATTCAAAGGACCTCTAAAATTCCTCTTTTGATATGGTATGAAGATACACAGACGTTTTTCTTTAAATGTCCTCAACATTAAACACTTTACATTAAACCCATTAGGTAAAGCACCACTATAATTTTACTTTTACAATGGTATGAAGTTATAAAGTCTTATTTCTTTTAGTAACTTATACATTTAACACATTTTATCAATTCCAGGAAGTTTTGTATTAGTTGAAGGACCTCTAAATATCCTTTTTTATTAATTTATGAAGTTAAACAGTTTCAATGCTGTGAACATTCAACATATTTTATTAATTCCTCAAAGTTTTCCATTATCCAAAGCACCTCTTTTGTGATAGTATGAAGCTATAGTGTTATTTCAATATCCTCAACATTAAACACTTTTTATCAAATCTAGGTGGTTTTCTATCAGTTGAAGCTGCTCTAAAAATCCTCTTCTGATATGCTATGATCTACAGTCTTATTTCTTTTAATGTCCTATATATTCTGATGTCCTCAATATTCAACCCTTTTCATTAGATCCAGTGAGTTTTCCATTGGTTTAAAGCACCACTAAAATTCCTCATTTTGCATGATATGAAGCCACACTGTATTATTTCTTTTAATGTCCTCAGTGTTTTAATGTTCTCAACATTTAACACATTTTATCATTTCCAGCAAGTTTTCCATTAGGCAAAGCACTACTGAAACCCCTCTTTTGATATGGCATGAAGCTAAACATTAGAAGAAAAAAGTTCTTTTAATGTCCTCAATGTTTTAATGTTCTCAACATTCAACACATTTTATTATTTCCAGCAAGTTTTCCTATAGTCAAAGAACCTTTAAAATTCCTCTTTTAAGATAGTATGAAGGTAGTTTTTTATCAGTTGAAGTTGCTCTAAAACTCCTCTTTTGATATGTTATGAATCTACACATTCTTATTGTTTTCAATGTCTTATATATTCTGATAGGAGGTGCTCATGATGTAATGGTTATCATCGTAGGAAATGGACATGACGACATGAGTTCAAATCCTGGATGAGACTGATTGCATTTCACATAGCACTAATACCCTTGGGAAAGGTATGAATCCAATTATTCTCCCTCCAGCTATGGGTAAATAGTAGGGCAGACTAGGTTCTTCAGCCTTGCTTAGGCAATTAGTCTAGGAGAAGGAAAACTGAATTCAAACCTGTTAAACTCCGCTTAAAAATTGACCTTGTGTCAAATCCTACCCGAGCAGAGGGGTTGGTAAATAAGTATATATTCTGATGTCCTCAATATTCAACACATTTCATCCATTCCAGAGAGTTTTGCATTAGTTGAAACACCTTGAAATTCCTCTTTTGTGTTGGTATGAAGCTACATAGTTTTATTTCTTTTAATGTCCTCAGCATTCAACACATTTTCTTAATTTGAGCTAGTTTTCCATTAGTTGAAGCATTTCTGGAATACTTTTTTTGATATGGCATGAAGCTACACAGTCTTATTTCTTTCAAAGCTGTGAATGTTCAACATATTTTATTCATTCCTCCAAGTTTTTCATTATCCAAAGCACCTCAAAAGTCCTCTTTTGTGATGGTATGAAGTTACAATCTTATTTTAATGTCTTAGTACTTTTTATCAAATCTAGGTAGTTTTCTGTTAGTTGAAGCTCCTCTAAAACTCCTCTTCTGATATGCTATGAAGCTACAGTTTTATTTCTTTTAATGTCCTATATATTCTGATGACCTAAATATTCAACACTTTTCATTAAATCCAGTGAGTTTTCCATTTGTTGAAGTATGACTAAAATTCTTCTTTTCACATGGTATGAAGCCACAGAGTCTTATTTCTTTTAATGTCCTCAACATTAAACACTTTATATTAAATTCATTTAATAAAGCACCTCTAAAATTTCTCTTTTACGAGGGTATCAAGCTACACAGGCTTATTTCCTTTAGTATCCAATACATTCAACACATTTTATCAATTCCAACGAGTTTTTGCATTAGCTGAAGCTTCTTTAAAATTCCTCTTTTGAGATAGAATGAAGCTACAGTCATTTATTTTAACACTCTCACCATTTTAATGTTCTCAACTTTTAATACTGTTTAATAATTCCTGCAAAGTTTCCATCAGTTGATGCATGTCTAAAACTCCACTTTTGAAATGGTATGTAGATATATAGTCTTATTTTAATGTCTTCAACAATAAATACTTTTTATTAAATCCAGGGAGTTTTCTATTAATTGAAGTACCTCTAAAAATCCTCTTTTAATATGGTATGAAGCTACAGTCTTATTTCTTTTAATGTCCTCAAAATTTCAATGTCCTCAACATTCAACTATTCTTATGAATTCCTAAGAGTTTTCCATGAGTTGAAGCACCACTAAATTCCTCTTTTGTGACAGTATGACGCAACACAGTCTTATCTTTTTTAATATACTCAACATTAAAACCTTTTTATCAAATCCAGCGAGTTTTCCATTAGTTGAAGTACCACTAAAATTCTTCTTTTGATATTGTATGAGGCTACAATGAGTTTTGCATTAGGTGAAGCACCTTTAAAATTCCTCTTTCATGATGATATGAAGCAACACTTATTTCTTTTAATATCCTCAACATTCAACACACTTTTATTAATTCCAATGACTTTTGCATTAGGTGAAGCACCTTTAAAATTCCTCTTTCATGATGATATGAAGCAACACTTATTTCTTTTAATGTCCTCAACATTCAACACATTTTATTAATTCCAATGACTTTTGACTCTTTCATGATGATATGAAACAACAGTCTTATTTCTTTTAATGTCCTCAACTTCAAACACATCTCATTTATTCCAGTAAGTTTTTAATTCCTTGAAGTACCTCTAAAACTCTTTTTTGAAAGAGTGCAAAGCTGTACTGTTGTATTTCTTTAAATGTCCTCCATGACCTCAAATCTTTCACCATTGAGATGAATTTTTAGTTCAGGAATCAAGAAAAAGTCACATGGATTTAGGGCTGGTGATTATGTAGGATGCTGCTCTTTCACAATCTTGTATTTTATGAAAAACTGCTTATTAAAACATAAATTGATTGCTGATCAAAAAGCATCAATAATTGACACTGACACATCTAAAGTAAGTTTAGACAGTATCACTTTATTATATAATTTGCTCATTTAAAATCTAAAAAAAATTTACATTCAGTTTCAATACTTTATAAAAACACAACTTTATGTAAATGCGTGTGTGTGAGTGTGTTTGTGTTGACATCAATTTGATAAAAAATTTATGAAATAATTTCTAATTTGTCCTATTTTGTCTATTTCTGTAATTTTTATCATCTCAATGTGAGTCTACATGGTGCTGCAGTAGCCTCCCTTGGCAAGAGCTTCTGCTGATTGATGAAATAGCAATGCTCATATGGCAGGCAAAAAGAAATCTTGATTGTTTATTAATATTTATGCCAGATCTGCCAGTTTCTGAATTTGAAATCAGTCTTACCTTCTCTTAGCCTTTACTTAAAGAGGTAGCATCTCTAAAACAGTTGCGATGTGTTGTTAAACATAGTACCATGAGAAGAACTATATAGGAAGATTAGATCTGTCAGTAGAGACAATGTGAACAAGCATTTTCAGCAATGAAATGTACCAAATGATTGTTGCTTGTTTTATTAGTTGGTTTTATGGTATGTTAAACCTTGTTAGGTTATAGCTTACAATGTAGTTGGGACTTATCCAACCTCCCACTTGGTCAGATCCGACATGTGGTCATTTTAATGCGGAGGAGAGATGTATGAATCAAAACTCATGCATGGCTGTCACAAAAAAATGCTTGATCCCCTCAGTATTTTTCTTTAGGTGTATTTCAGGTGCTAAGCGATAAACTTAGCACTACTAAGCAGATAGGGGGACAAGGTGATCAACTTAATCAACCACTTGGTATGAATATCAGGTAAACCATGGATGTGCCAGGTGAGTGCAGTATAAGATCATACCTGTCATTATTTTTTAAGTGCAAGTTCGATTGCTAGGCAGTCAGGACCAGTAGGAAATAGATTCCGTGATTACTTTCCCTACCTACTTTCTTCTTCACTCTCCACGTTATTATTGTGGTCTTATCTGTGGAACTGGAACCGAAACGGTCGAGCAAGGTGATACCAGCCTGCAAATCCTCTAACTAAACGAACCCGATTCAAACGCCAACACCAACGGAAATGGACACCAACACCAACACGATCTAGTGGCAACCTCGGTAGTCACTATATTTATTCTTCGTCCCACCACCGGATAAGTATGGCACAAGGCCCTTTTTTAAAAGTGGGTCCGGACGCAGGGCCGCAGCCCACACTCGTCAGGTAAAATCCAAAAATACCTTCAGTCCCGTCGGCACCCCCCAAAGTGGGCGCCCCAGAGGCCAGGAAACAAACAACAAACTAGTAGTATATTTTTTTTTTGGTAGTCACTGAGTAGCTGAAGATTGGAGCATTCTATAAGTAATGCTTGGTACATACCATTATGAATGTTGGTAGAGTTCATTGTGTGCACTGTGATTGGCTATAACTTATATAAAAATACAGCTTGTGTGGTGTATATCTTACGCCCCGGCTTATTTTTGCCTGCCGTCTCGCGAGTTGGATAGTCTGGCCATACTGGTGAGTGTCTTTTTGTTATCATTCTATAGTGTTGTCTTCGAATGTGTGCCCGGCTGAAGCACACACACGTGGTTCTCAGGCGCTTCCATGCATGCCCGTCACAATACCCAAGACACATTAGGAATATGAAAATACTAATAATAATTTGCAAAATTATAAATTAAGTTTGAATGATATCACATATCTGACAAATATAGTGATAAGACAAGTCTTGTAGGAAATTGCCTAAGTCAGGTTTGTTTGATTTTATTCTTTTGTTTAATGGAATATCAATCTTCATGGGTTATTCAATACCGAAGCTATCTTTATAGATCAGCAGTGATACTATTTAACCCATGGTTGGGGTGGTGGGTAAGAGGATTCATACCTCTCCCAAGGGTATTAATCTGAAAGTGAATGTAATTGCATGACTGAAGTATAAATTCGCTTACTACAAGGCAGAGGTCCAGCACTTTAGCCAATACACCATGGAGACACCCACTCTAAGTCAGAAATGACCAATCTGGTGTGTACTACATGATAAGATGGGGTGGATTATATCATTGTGTCTTCTATCAAGCAATTTCAAATTGCCACTTATGCAATATAAAACGTCACTTTATCTAATCTTTGTGAATACTTGAAGGTTTGTACAAATTTATATTTAAAAATGAAATTTGATGAATTTCCCATAATATCAAATGCTTCTGGCATTATTAATTTCTGTCAATCAGTACTCAGTAAACTTTTTCTAGGACTAAGAAATTTGTTCAGAATATCTATTTTAAAATGATGTACAGATCTGAACAAAAATTTTCAGCTATTAAATTTATTCCAAACAAAATAAAATTGAAACTGACTGATCAAAATTTAAAGATTTTCAACTGTTCTCAATAAATGATTTAACTCCAAACATTAAGACTTATTCAAAATTAAATGATTGTTGTTGCTTGGTTTTACAGCATGTCAACCCTTGTTAGGTTATCTAATACTGATGTCAGTAATTTTTTCCCAAGCTTAAAGCAAATGACTTCAAGTAAGTAGTAATAATCATTGTTTCCAAACAATTATAACTTTAAGTAACTACTCTTGAAAAAAATCAATTTACATAGTCATAGGGTTTCAAGTATTCTATATAATATCAATAATTTTCAAACAGATATATTTGACTCTTAGATGAGACCCTAACAGGTATTACCACTCCAGGTCAGAGTGGACCTTGGAATAATGGCAATGAATGAGTACTCTAAACTCCCAAGAGCTCTAAAACTGAAGTCTCACAAACAAATACAGTTTAGCATATTTACCCAACCCCTCCGCTCGGGCAGGATATGACACAAAGTCAAGAACATTTCGGAAAAGGTGTTACACTTCTAATTTTCAATCAGATTTATTTGACTTTTAGATGGGACCCTACCTAACAAGCTCTACCACTCCAGGCCAGAATGGACCTGAAAGTAATGTCACTGAAGTGGTGACCCCCCCCCCCCAAAAAAAAAAAAACTTTCCAGAGGTGCAAAACTGGAGGCTTTCACATCTGGATAAAGTTTTGTGTTATACCCAGGGCACTCTTGAAGGTTATAGCCCCTCTCTAGGGGATGCAATATGTGTATTTTAACCCCTACCTACAGAGCATAGAAACCAAATGAGATCAAGAGTGATTGATAAATTTCTAAAAAATTCTCTGCTGCTCTCAGTAACTAATATCTGTTTAGACTTTTGCCAAAGGATCACAAAGACTAAATAATTTTTACTGTTGCATATGTGCATTGCTCCCTACCTTATTAAACTGACCACATGTTGAAAACTGCATCCAAGATATATATAGTTAAATATTGACTTAAAGTGGAAAGATAAAAATGTAGTATGTAAATATAAATACAAATGGATGACTGAAAATGTAAACTTGCCCAAAAGTATGTGGGATTCTTGTGTAGAATTCATCACAGGCTGCAGTCAAATTTGGTCCAAAGTTATTTGCTTGAATACAGTTAACTATTTTTTTCAAGGCTATATAACCAGCATTAATTTGCTCCACAGTCAGACGACCTTAAAAAAAGAAAATAGATGATAGTGGCATTGTCAAATGAGGGTTAATCAAAACTCTTCTCGCAAATATATTTCATTACCAAGTCTTTAAAAACCAATATAATATCTTTTCTATTATGTAATGTAAGTAAATTGGCTGACTGTAGAGGAGGGCACTACTCCTTTCCCTGGATCGCTCTGTACCTTACAATGCAGAGTGTTAAGCAAGGAGGCATCAAGTACCATTTTTTTAGTTTTTGGTATGATTCGACTTAGGATTAAACTCCGGTCTCTCAAACCATTGGCAAACACTAACTGTTATGCTAATGTCATACAAGCTTGCTTCATTACAAAATAGTGAGAAATTTTGTAGTCATGACAACATTACTCAATATCACTCAAAGCAAATATGCTACATGTAGTTACTTATTAACCATTTCATGATCAAGTTTGTTTTTTTAAAATTTTAGATCTGCAAAATTATTTGTTGAGTATGATATACTAAGGGTTAAAATGAAAATGAAATTCGACTGGGACACCTGTTTCCCAGTGGGGGTGAAAGAGTTAAGAAACATTGCTTAAATATGAAACACAGGACTCAGGTTTCTTACAGTACATGCTGTTGCTTAATTAGTCACTCATCTAAGTATTGAACAGGCAACTCATTGCTTAACTTTGGTGATCTAGAAGAAATGGGTGCGTGACTTGACTGTAAGTCAAATCTGCCATATATTATCAGAACAATGGAGTTTCTCATCAATCACTAGTTTGGTTTCTTTGTTTAATGGCACATCAACTTTTGTCAGTTATTTAATGCCTAAGTCATCCTTGCAAAAGAACAGTAGTGGTGCTATTCAACCTATAGATGGTGAGGGGGGATAAGTAAGTGATATTCAAATTTTTTTTTGTTTTGTTTTCTTTGTTTAATGACATATCAATCTTTATGGGTTATTTAATACCAAAGCCATCCTTGTAGAAGAATAGTAGTGGTACTATTTAAACCATACCTGGAGGGAATAAAAGAATTCACACCTTTCTCAAGGATATTAGTTCAAAATTAAATGACTGGAATTTGAACTCACTCACTACAATTTCACAGTCCACCATGTTAGCCACTATGCCACAAGATCTCCTCTTACTTAATAGTGAGACCAATTTGTGAATACATATTGTTTAAGAATGTATAGAATTTGAACAAAAGATTAATAGAACAAATACAAAAACTGGAGCTAATCTGAATTCAATATTGTACCTGTTGCATTATTAGTAATCGTTTGCTCAATTTTTGTAACTCTGAAACAGAAGATTAAAACATTTACAATTTCATGAATTCATATTGGTTTTTTTTTAAGTTTCACAATTTCATAATCATTTTTAATTTTATATCTTAAATTTTAATAATTTCATATTTTTTCCATTTTATATTTTTCGAATTCTTAATTTAATAATTTCATAGTTTTTTTTTTAAATCTTATATCTTTTCAAAATTTTGTATTTTATGATTTCATTATTTTTCAAATTTCATATTCTTTTAAATTAAAATTTTATAATTTCATTATTTTTCTAATTTTATACTTAAAAAATAATTTTATGAATACATTTTTAGAATTTCATATAAAAAAATTCGTAAATTTCATATTTAGATATTTTAAAAATTCAACTAATTCTTTCATTATTAATTAATATATATACAGACAATTCTTTTAAACAGTTTTTAGTTATTATCAATCATTTCTTTTATTTCATGTGAGGTTTCTTTGACTTTAATGTTACATCAGCCTGTCTAGGGTTATTTTATGACTAGAGGTTAAAGAATCTCGTTCATTGTATGTTCATATGTACATTTTAAGTAGTTTTTTTTTGCACACTGTCATATCAGATACAAATAATTTTTAAGTAGTTCCATTTGACCCATAGATGGAACCTTAATAAGTACTATCACTCTGATAAGGAGTGATCCTGAGAGTAATGGCAATCCCCAGATCTCCAGAACAGGAGTTTCATCATCAGATGCAGTTTAGTGTCATACCCAGGACACCCCTTTTCTCTGGGAGGGGAGGAGCTTACCTTTCTGCAGGGGATACAGCCAGGATATACTAAGTGCTGCTGACAGGGCACAATAGCTTTCTCAGGATATTTTTACATTTAATCATTTAAAAACCAGAATTCTTTTGATGAGCTTCACTTCTCAACAGGAAGAAACTTAGAGTTGCTTCCCTTTACTAGGGAAGCAACTCTAAGTTTCTTACTGAAAAGCTTGACGTTAAATGGAATCTTAGATTGTAAAATTACATGCGAGAACAGTGTTAACTGTAATAGGTACAAATTCTTGATTACTCATGCAGAAAACTCTTTTCAGCTGCATATTCTATATCTCTTGATTTTTTTATAACAGGATTTGCATGGATACAAATACTATATTTTGATGTTAGAAGTGCTATGTGACAACACTTTAATACTAATTATGATGCCACTTTTTTTAACAGGAGAGAAAGTGAGTGAGAAAGAGATTGGGAGGGAGAGAGAGAGAGAGAGAGAGAGTAATAAAGAGATTTTACAATATAATAGAGTAAAAATATTTTTGGTTGAGATTAATAGTTAATTTTGGTTTAGTTTCTTTGTTTAATGGCATATCAACCTTAGTGGGTTATTTAATTCTTGTAGAAGGATAGTAGTGGAACCATTTAACCCATAGTTAATTTTGAGATTTGTGGTTAATTTGTTGGGATCTGTAAATATTTTTAATGGAACTCAACCTTTGCGGTTACTATTTCCTGAAAAAGTTTTTTTTTTAAATTTTATGTCTATTCTCCAAATGACTGTATCTAGAGCTGGTTTTATTCTATTCATAATCATTCATGTCCCATTTTCATGGCACTTCTTATTTATTTGGTTTTACTGATGCTGGCTGGAACAGTTATTGATTTAGCTTAAGTTGTGGCACAGGGATTGTAGTATGGAGGACCCAGTGAGAATCTAACTGACTAGAAACAGTCTAGTACCATAGCTTACAAACAATTACACCACTGAGTACCCATACTAGTTGTAAAATGCTGCTGCTGCTAGAGTTGTAGCACCACTGTTTCCAATTTTTTTAAGTACACACTTTTAATTATGTTTTTCTGAAAATGAATGGAGTCTGGATAAAGACTCACCTAATGGAGCTTTTTTGGCATCATATTTCATCTCAATGACTGTTTCCTTCATCGACTGGATGTCAGATATAAGTTTAATCAATTCCTAAAAAAAAGAATAAATAAATAAAAATGAAAAAACTTTAAGTAATTATTTTTTAAGCAGTTAATTAAAGTGAATTTTTTTTTATATCCAAGATGATACATAATAACAAAGAAAAATTACATTTTTCTTGAAAAATTACAAAATTTTTTTTGGAAAGTTGGTTGGGTTTTATGGCATATCAACCTTTGTACATTGTTTAATGCCTAATCCATTTTTATACAAATAATCAGTTCTATTTCAAACAATTCAGTTTAGTATAAGTCTAGATTTTGTTTACACACAGTTACATGTCAAAACAGTTCTATTTTAAACAATTCAGTTTAGCGCAAGTACAGTTCCATTTCAAATAATTCAGTTTAGCATAATTATGCAGTTTAATTCTATTTAACCCATAGATAGGGCCCTATCAGGTGTTACCATTCCGGGCCAGAGTGGACCTGGGAGCAATGGCAATGAAGGGGTACTCTGCATTCCCCAAAGTTCCAGCATTACTGGAGCCTCACCATCAGACTGTTTAGTGTCATATCCAGGACACTTGTTGGGAGTGGGGGTGCTAACCCTCTGCAGAGAAGCAGTTGGTGTACTCTACTACAACCCCAGCCGACTGGGCAATTTTTTGGAAGGGTTAAAAAAATTTGAAAAATAATACACCAAGTGTGTTGAACAGTAGGGTGTATATATTATTTATTTTCTTTGTTTAATGGCATATCAACCTAAGTGGGTTATTTAATGCCAAAGCTATCCTTGAAGAAGAACAGTAGTGATACAATTCAACCCACAGCTGAGGGGGTAAGGGAGAGAGAAGTTCATACATTTCCCAAAGGTATTAGTTTGAAAGTGAATGTAATAGTGCAACTGGAGTTTGAACTCACCCACTACAATGCCACAATCCAGCATGTAAGCCACTACACTTTGAAGGCTCTCTTCTGAATACATAGAATAGCATGTATATTTTATGGCTTTTAGTCATACCCTTGTTGGTCAGGTTGAGAACTTTCTAGCAACCTCTTGTATTATGCTTTCAAACTAGTTTCCTTGTAGTTTGTGTTTTTTTTCCTTAATGTTTCAGCCAATGTACTCTCCTGCTTTCCTAAGTGTCTATTGCATTCAGTAATCTTCCAGGAATATTAAACAAAACCCATTATTTGATCCATGGGGATAGATTCTCATCTCTTTATTTGTCAAAGGACACATGGTCAAATATCATCTTTGTTGTCTTTATAACAATCAATGAACTTTCCCTTTAAAAGAGGCAAGTAATTGTAAGAAATGGATGTAACGACTTAAGTTCAAATCCTAGACAAGTCGGTTCATCATAGAAAATGGAATTGGCAATCAGGGTTCAAATCCTGAACTAAGCTGTTTGTATTTCATTTCACACTAATAGCTCTTGGAAAAGGCATGAATCCATCTCTTCTCCCATTAGCTATGAGTAATTAGCAGGGTGGATTGAGCTCTTTAGTCTTGGTATGGCAACCAATTTAGGAGAAAGAGATACTGAATTTAAAACCAGCTGTACTCTTGTCACATTTGAGTGGAGGGGTTGGGTAAATACATATTCACCTTTCAAATCTTTTTCAGAAGTCACTTGCATTTAATAAACCTTCTAGAAATATTAAACAGAACCCTACATAAGCTCTCTGCGAGTTCATTCAGTGCAGATTCATTGATGCCAAGAAGTTAAAAATGCAAATACATAAATCTATAAAAAAAAAACCAAAAAAAAAAAAAAACCTTGTTTTGGAAAGTTAAAAAAAGAAAGCTTTTTTGGTTTGCTGTGGTTTCTTTGTTTAATGGCATATCAACCTTCATGGGTTATTAAATGCCAAAGCCATCCTTGTAGAAGAACAGCACTGATACTATTTAACCCACAGCTGGAGTATAAGAGAGTTCATACTTTCCCCAAGGGTATTAGTTTGAAAGTGAATGTAATAGCACAATTGGAGTTCAAACAAACTTACTTTGAAGGCACAGTTTAGCACTTTAACCATTATACCATGGGTACACCTCACTCCAAATTTTAGGTTAACTTGAAAAAAAAAAAAAAAAAAAAAGAGAAGAAGAAGAAGAATCCAACCCCACACACATTAAGATAGAATTCAGTTTGATCTAATTACTCAGGTGTAAACAAGTGACTTATACTGCTTCTGGTTTTCTATAACCAGAGAGATTTCATCACACTTTTTACCTGGTTCTTAGTAGTTCTTCTCCAGAGTCTTTTTTTCTGTTTGGGCTCCCATAGAATTATTTCTTGTACAAATTCATCCTTGAGTAAGATTGACCTACAAATTACATCCTCTTTGCCTGATGATGTTTGATGTAAGTGACAAATTTCCATAGAGTTGCTGGTTCTTAAGATGCTGTCATCATCATGTTCAACCTTATTAAGTGTTAAAAATATACTTTACTGGTTACCAGTCCTAATGAAGAGTCACTAGATGGACACTGATACACAGAAAGTTTCATACTACATTTAACAGGTTTTTAATCCTGCTGGATGTTAAGTCAACTTCTTCACTAGTTAAGCCAGGTGGAAAATTTGGTTTAGACAGGTATTTATCATAGTATCATAATAACATCAGATCCTCTTTATGAGTGGTCATACACTTAGAAGTAAACAACTTCAGATAATTCCACAATGCAAAATACTGAATCACCATCATCACTCTAGCATAAACGAAGGGGCTTAACTCAGTGGTTATTGAGCTACCTCATTGTGATCATGGTTATCATAAAAGGAAATAAACTCAAGCCAAATTCAAATTGTGGATGAGGTTATTTGCATGACATTATGAACTCCTCTTATCTTTAGGTGTACATATGTAGGTGCAAGTGTGTCTATGCAAGTAAAATATATATATATATATATATATATATATATATATGGTGTATCAATATACATGGAACCCATGCAACTGCTAATAACTCTACTAATAATATGTTCTTTTTGGTTTCAAACTTGAAAATAATATACGATAACAACTATTAATCCTCGATCAAAATGCTTTGGACAAGAGAGGAAAAGTTTCGCATCACTACTTATTTGGAGACAAAATCATTCAAAACTGTCTCAAAATAGATGCAACCCATTAATATGATGATTTATTACTGAAACAAGAAACTTAAAAAAAAGATTACATGTCCTGGAAGCTGATATAATAACAATTAAAAAAAAACCCAAAAAAACAAACATTGATTTGATGTCTCTGGCTCAAAGGATGCATTTTTTACAGGACGTGTTCCAAATGACCGACATTGCACTCATCTCAGTAATAAATCATCATCATATTAATAGGTTGCATCTTTTGTGAGACGCCCTGTATATAAACATAGGTTGGTTTTATTTTATGAGATGTCAACCCTTGGGTTATTTTATGCCAAAGACGTCTTTGTTTCATTCCTTCTTTGTTGGGTAAAGTTGTTATTTGTGCAGGTATTTGTATATTATTTTAGGTTTTGCTTCTGTTGGTAATTGGGTATAGTTGTAAAGATTTGGTAGTTATCTGCTGACAGCAGTGGTACTATTTAACTATAGCTGGGATGAGGGATAAAGGGATTTGATACCTTTCTCAAGGATACAAGGCTGAAAGTGAATATAATAGCATGACTGGAGATCAAAATCACTTACTTTGAGACTGCAGTCCAGCACTTTAGCCATTATATGGTAGGGACTCTCCCCATAGGCACAGGCATAGACAATATGTATGTATATGTGTATAATAGTTTGAAGGAGTAACTAAATAAGTTAGGGTGGTTGGTAGATTCAAAGAGATAATGAAATAGAAAGAGATGGATTTCTTGACCAGAATTAAGGAGTTAGTATTTTTTATGCCTATAATGGACTGAAGTTGTTATGATGTATATAGCTCCGTAAAACACGGATACGAAACGGCCCCATGAAAGTGAGGCCGGCTCTGTAGGTTTAGCTCCCTTGGATGTAAATAAACGGACTCCCTTATTAGATAGCTTGCGTGTTCACGTGTTATTTATTATCGCTCGCCATCGGCACCAGAACATGGTATCAGAGTGGGATTTTTTTTCTACATTCGGTGAAGTCATCTCTCCACATCTCAGATAAACACATATTACTTCGGAAAATAACTAAAATAGTGTATACGCACCGGCAAACTAATCCAACTACTCTTCGGACACCACGTGAACACATAAAACACTGAAGTCGGACCGGATCATTACACGGCACAAATCGGATACAATACCTCGGAGATAAGACTAATACTTCGGAATAATGGCTTACCCCATCCCACCACTGGAAAAAATGGACATGGACGGCGATTTGAGAGAGAACTGGTCCCTATTTAAACTCTCATGGACGAACTACGCTAACGCTACGCGCATTGATACCAAACCGGCTAAAGTCCAGGTAGGAACATTTCTCTCTATCGTTGGCAAGGAATGCCTAAAAATTATAAAAAATCTGCCCATGACAGAGGAGGAACGTGTGGACATCAACTCCACCATAAAAAAATTATCGGACTATTTCGAACCTAAATTAAATACGACATACGAACGCTACGTATTTAATTCATGCGACCAGGAAATAGGTGAACGTTTCAATGCATATTTGAACAAGCTGAGAAAACTAATAAAAACGTGCAGATACAGCACGCTGGAAGATGAATTACTCTGCGACCGGATAGTGATGGGAACAAATAAAAAAGAAATTCGGACCAGACTCCTCAGTGAACCAGACCTAACACTAGACCAGACAATAGATATATGTCGGAGCACTGAACAAAGGGACAGACAAGTTGACGTGATAGGCAACAGAAACAGTGCATTATACCCAAAAAGCAGAAAAAAGAAAACAGAGACGGGAGCATATCAAGGACTGTAAATTCTGCGGACTAAGCCATGACAAAGGCAAATGTCAGGCCTATGGATTAACCTGCGCAATCTGCCTAAAGCGTAACCATGTTGCAAGGATGTGCCAATCCCAAGTACATCCACCACGGTCAAATAAACTGCCAGCACATGCAAAGGTCCATTACATCAATGACGAACCTGCCAGCAGTGATGAAAGCATATATGCCTTGGACCCTTTGTCAGACCGCAAACACTACTACGCAAACATCCACGTATCCCCCTTAGGAGGCCAGAAAGCTCTAACCCTCAAGTTCCAAATTGACACTGGGGCAAGCTGCAGTACTCTTGCTCTTGTGGACTACAAACTCCTCACCACAGCACCCTTACAACCCTCCCATATAAAGCTGAAGCTGTACGACAATTCCATTCTCCAACCCCTGGGAGCTGTAACACTGTGGTGCGAAGCAAACAACACTCAAGTTATCGCAGATGACACCATAATATATGGTCCTGGTGAGAATGATGCGGAGGCCGACAAAAGTCACGACACAGCATTCAGAGCACTTATCGAAAGATGCCGGGAAAAGGGTTTAAAACTCAACCCCAAAAAGTTAAACTTTAAACAAACTCCTGTCAGTTACATGGGACACATCTTCAGTGCACAGGGCTTAGCAGCAGACCCGGAGAAAGTTAAGGCAGTTTCGCAGATGCAATGCCCCACAAACGTCCAAGGTGTTCAGAGAGTCCTAGGAGTCGCAAACTACCTTGCCAAGTTTACACCCAAACTAAGCACTGTAAGTGAACCGCTGCAACGCCTACTAGACAAAGACTCTGTATTTGACTGGTTGCCACAACACGAAACGGCTTTCAGTAGGATGAAAGAACTCATCACCCAAGCTCCAGTCCTCCAATATTATGATGTTAACAAGGAAGTCTCACTGGAATGCGATAGTTCGGAGGTTGGTCTTGGAGCTGTAATAAAACAGGGTGGACACCCCATCGCGTATGCTTCCAGAGCACTTACTAAAACGGAGCAAAACTATGCTCAAATTGAGAAGAAATACCTCGTCATTGTGTTTGCCGCAGAACGTTTCGAGCAGTACATCCTCGGCAAGGAGAAGGTGAAAGTATTCTCCGACCACAAACCTCTGGAGACTATACTTTGAACTGGAAGATCACCACTTCGTCTCGGACCACCGCCTCACATGGATCAAGGAAGAAACTGGTCAGGACACGACATTGTTAGCACTAATAGAAATCACAAAAAAAGGTTGGTCAGTTGACAAAGATGACAGTCCACTCAATATCAGGGAATACTGGCCATACCGTGATGAACTAGCCACAGAAAATGGCCAAGCTTATCGAGGCACACGCCTCATCATACCGACAAAACTGAGGCCAGAGATGGTCGTCAGGGCACACAGGTCCCACTTAGGCATCCAGTACACCCTAAATACTGCCCGCGAGATAATGTTTTGGCCACGGATGCATGCGGAAATCACTGAAGCTGTCTGGTGCTGTGAAACCTGCCAGCTCACCCAACCGCAACAACAACGACAACCTCTGATGTCCTACCCAATTCCGACTCACCCATGGCAATTAGTGGCCAGTGACTGTTTTGAAATAAATGGCAGACAATATGTAGTGCTGGTGGATATCTACTCAGACTTTATAGAACTAAGCCAGCTCCCTGACCTTAGTAACAATGCCCTCATCAAAGCAATCAAACCTGTTTTTGCCACACATGGTGCACTAGCAACCCTGATCACCGATAACGGCACCAATTTCATCAGCAGTGAGTTTCACAGATTCCTAAAATCATGGGATGTCAACCACATAACATCCAGCCCACACCATCATCAATCCAATGGACGAGCAGAAGCAGCAGTGAAATTGATGAAGGGGATCATAAAAAAAACTACAAAAGAAGGAACTGACATGTGGAAAGCCATCCTGGAATGGCGCAATGCAACCACACCAGGCATGTGCAGTTCACCTGCACAACGACTCCTATCAAGGCGCACCCGCTCAATGCTACCATGCAAAGCCACGGACTACACGCCCCAAGTACAAATGGACGTACAACAGGCACTCATAAAGAAAAAACAGACAACCAAAAGCTATTATGACTGGCATGCCAAACAATTACCAGACCTCGCCATAGGACAACCTATCAGGGTGAAGTGTCATCCACAAAACCCTAACAGTGACTGGACGTCTGGTATAGTCACTAGCAAAGCAGCACCACGCAGCTACACAGTCCAGGTAGATGGACAACAGTACAGGCGAAACAGGATCCACCTGCGCCAACAGGCCACATTTCCTGACCGGGCACCCACCGAGCCCCTGAATATCAACCCCCGGCAACTAGATACATTACCCGACCAAACACCAGCTGACCCCCAATACACTCC
This sequence comes from Sepioteuthis lessoniana, assembly GCA_963585895.1. Lineage (NCBI taxonomy): Eukaryota > Metazoa > Mollusca > Cephalopoda > Myopsida > Loliginidae > Sepioteuthis > Sepioteuthis lessoniana. The sequence continues at coordinate 62,442,095 of OY757926.1, read as the reverse complement.
CATACAAACATGCACATCACAGACACATGAAATCCAAACCTGTAGATCTAGTCGTCCTGTCCAAGTGCCAGCATGATTAAAGGACCACGACCTATCGAAAGGTAGACGCACAAAGCAAAAAATTGAGGAGAAAGGGGAAGAAAAGAAAGAGAGAAGAAAAAAGAAAAGAAAAAAGCACATAGGGACCTTACTTTGATTACTCTGAATTTTACTAGCTTCATTCAAAAATGAACTCACACACAATTACAAAGTATGGACTTTTACAGCATCACACATCACCTTGAACTCAGTGTAAACATCACTTGATAAGAGGGATGTTATGATGTATATAGCTCTGTAAAACATGGATACGAAACGGCCCCATGAAAGTGAGGCTGGCTCTGTAGGTTTAGCACCCTTGGATGTAAATAAACGGACTCCTTTATTAGATAGCTTGCGTGTTCACATGTTATTTATTATCGCTCGCCATCGGCACCAGAACAGAAGTCTTTAGTAGGTTGGAGGTCAGTAGACAGGAGTTTGATTTCTTTCATGTTTTTAGTACTGAATGATCAAAGCTAGAAAAACAACTTACTTTTCTGTAAGTCAAAACCCCATATATTAAATGGAGCAGTTCAAGTCTAGGAGTAGTAGTATGAGAAATTAAGAGTTAGTTAACAGTTGGAAGACAGAGAAAGAAGGCTGCTGGCCAGACCAAGCTGGGACTGACTAGTAGTTTGAGAAGTGAGCCACAGCTAGAGACAGAATGAGATAGGAACTGACTAACACCCAAGACTTCATCTGCTGTCCATACTACAATAGTTAGTGTCTACTTGATTTAGGCTTTTTCATTTGGTACCAATGCCCTTGGGAAAGACACATATCCATCTCTTCTCCCTCCAGCTATAAGTAAAATAACAGGGTTGATTGGTAAAACAGCTAACCTAAAAGAAAAGACCTGAAGATGTTGTTCAGAGAATCTTTGGCACACATGTTCCATTCTTCTATTATTGGTCCATCTAAAAAGTGTAGCTGGCTTTACACAAGTCTTCACCCTTTTAAATAAAATCACCTGTGTAGCTCATTTACTATATTTCAGCTAAGTTGATGGTCATATTTATGGTTGAACATTATATATATATTATTTGGGCCATTGATTTATCAGAATAGAAATGACTTGCAGCACTATTTTATTGTGTCATTATTCAAACACGACTGACTACAAGAAACCACTAACTAAAGATGACTAACCAAACTAATCAACTCAAAAAGTGCTAGGTATACCAAATACACAGATAATTCTATTTTTGTTGCTTTTGTCATGGAATAGCTTGGAATCTGTAACCTGATGGTTCAATGCTTAGAGATAGTAACATTGGTGCTGGTATGCACCCTCTGAATGTAACCAACACAATGCACAGCAAGTTGGATCAGGAAATTTGAAGATGTAGTTGATTGAGAAATTTGAAATTGGTGTCAAATTAGTGAAGGTCATTTGATTTGTGAATGTCTACCTGTATAACATTCTTATCTGGCTTTATTTAATAAATAAGAAAATAATACATCTGTTTCAATAACTCAATAGTTTTTTGTTGTTTTTTTTAAAGTGAAGATTCCTAATAAACTCTACCTACCTGCACTTTATCAGTTAGTTTAGACACAGGAACTTCTGTTGGTTTTTTCTTCAGGGCAGCAGAATCTACATCATCCTTACTCTACAAAAAAAAGTTTAAAACTATTGACAGGTATGACATTAAATGGCAATACAGAGAATAAATTTGTGAAAAAGTTTTAGTTTCAGTTAACTAAGAAATGGTTGGTATCAAGTCTTGAGCCAATAGAGATTACTTAATTCAGTTTAGTATTAAATCCAGAAAGATACTTCTTTCTCACAGGAAAACATCAAATTAAATAGCCCAAATGAGTCAGGCTTTTTTAAAAGTAATTAGAAGATTCAATGCAATGTCATTGGCTATTTCAGACAGGAATTTGTTTATTGCTTATACCAATAATAAACCAACAAAAACAAGGAATTCTTTTTAAAGTATATAATTTTTACATGGCTTTATTCATCACACATATAATGAGTGAAAGTTATGAGTTTATGTCTGTTGATAATATCATTATCAATTATGACTTCACTTGGCAGATTGATTAACGACATGTCAACCTATCCAGGGTTATTTCATGCCTAGAGATAAGGGAATCACATTGTATACTCATATTTACATTTTTTATGGAGTTGTTTCCTATAAGTTTTTTTTTGCACATGAATACAAATAATTTTTTAAAAGATCTATTTGACCAATAGGTGGAAGAACTACTACTACTATTACCACACTGAATGAGAGTGGACCTGGAAGTAATAGCAATGAACAATTATTCCACACTTCTCAGATCTCCAGAACTGGAGCCTCACTATCAGATGCAGTTATGTATCATACCCAGGACTCCCTCTTTTTTTTGGGAGGGAGGGTGAAAAGGAAAAATAGGGGTGGTCTCTTTCTCTCTCTATATATATATAAACTTCTACAGCAAATCAACAGTAGTCTCATTTGCAGACAGACTGATCATTACTGCTGCTTTCTAAACACCCATTTATGATTATGCTTAGTTTTGAAGAGCTGAATTCTTAATGCAGTTGTTACTTCTAAAAGGCACCAACCTGATGCTAGTTCTGAAATGCTTAGAGTTGATTGCAAAAATCGGCACAATTATTTAGTGCATCCTGCCCATGATATTATGGGTTACATAAGTATAGGGTGTCTCAATATACATGGCACCATTGTAACTGCTAATAACTCTACTAATAATAATGGGTTCCTTTTTGTTTCAGATTTGAAAATAGTATACTATAACTATTAATCCTTGATCACAATGCCCTGGACAAGAGAAGAAAAAATATTTTGCATCACTTCTTATTTGGAGATAAAATCATTCAAAACTGTCTCAAAATAGATGAAATCCATTAATATAATAATGATTTATTATTGAGATAAGGAACTCAAAAAAAGATTACATGGAAGCTGATATAATAACAATTAAAAAAAAACAAACAAACAAACATTGATTTGATGTCTCTAGGTCAAAGGATGCATTTTTTACAGGACGTGTTCCAAATGACTGACATTGCACTTGTCTCAGTAATAAATCATTATCATATAAATGGGTTGTGTCTATTTTGAGACACCCTGAAATTTAAAAATAAAGATATCATTTAAAAAATAGGTTTTGTCTAAAACCCAGAAGAATCATTGACCCTTACTGCACAAGAACAGAGTATACTTGGCTGCATGAATGTGCACTAGAGACACAGAAAAAGAGTTAAGTTATTTTTGATAGTGAGGTACTTTTCCACATTTCATATGACAGTATATACAGGTATACCTCATCTTACGTTCATAATTTGTTCAAGGAGAGGCAACTTAAGTTGTATTTTACTTGTCTCCGAATTTACTTATCACTAGGCTAAACCACAAATAACCATTCTCAGTTCTGTATTTTATTTATAAGTGCATTTCAGTAATATGTCAATGAGAATCTATTTTAAGCTTACAAAGAAATAAATTTCAGTTTGAAAGATAGTACAGAAAAAAGTAATCTAAATTTATGAATACATGTACATACATACTTGTAGATGTTTACAATTTGGTGATCTTTACAGTACATCGTAGACTCTTTATTTGTGAATGTAGTTTGCTCTACGACATAAAATAAAATGATTTTGTAAGGTTAAATAACAAATACAGTTATTAAAATTATTTTGCGACAGTAGAAAATAAACTAATTTAAGTTAGATTTACCAATAATTTACATTCAATTTGTTTATTTACATTTATTATACAGTGTAATGGTTATCGTCGTAGGAAATGAACACGGCGACACGAGTTCAAATCCTGGACGAGACTGATTGCATTTCACATAGCACTAATACCCTTGGGAAAGGTATGAATCCAATTATTCTTCCTCCAGCTATGGGTAAATAGTAGGGCAGACTAGGTTCTTCAGCCTTGGTGAGGCAGCTAGTCTAGGAGAAGGAAAACTCTGAACTCAAACCTGTTAAACTCTGCTTAAAAATTGACCTTGTGTCCTATCCTGCCTGAGCGGAGGGGTTGGGTAAATATGATTATACAGTAACATGATTTCATGTGCTTTTAATGCTTTTCTAGTAATATTAAGTTAAAAAGTAAAGTTGGCGACCATAGTCGAGGGTGACCCGAAGGCTCCCTTTTCGATAGCTTACTACACCAATGCGTAGGGGAGGGCGCTACTCCTTTCCCTGGATTGCTCCACTTTACCCTTGATCCGTACCTTATAATGCTGAGTGTTAAGCAAGGAGGCATCAAGTACCGTTTTTTTGAGTCTTTGGTATGACTTGACCTGGGAACGAACCCAGGTCTCCCGGGCGAATAGCGAACACTCTAACTGCTAGGCCAATGTCCGGTACTTTACTAGTAATATTACAACTTCAATATTTGTGGCAAACAAATGTAAAAGTTGACTAAAATGACTTAACTTTTTTTATACATTTTTTTTTTGACAATGATAATTGAGAATGACTTAACTTGAAACAACATAATCCAAGGTATACCTGTACACATTTCATTTTTACAGGTCAATAGAAAGATGCTGCAAGAATTGACTTGCGTATAATTAGTGTTACATCACTAGCTCGTGGGGCATATTTCTAAATTTAATCAGCATATTGACAAAAAAGTTAAAGAAAAAAAAGTTCAGCAACTTTGGTTTTGATATAACTAACAGTAACTATGGAAATTCCACCTTTTATAAGTTTTCTTTTTCTTATTTTGAAATGTAAATTTACATAATTATACAAAGAAAACTTTATTAGAAGACGCACTTATTAAATCAAATATAGTTGTACCATAATTTTTGTGTAAATTATTCATTTATTCATATACATGACTCATTTCCCTGCAAATAAAAAAATAAGTTGGCGACTGTAGTTGAGGGCAACCCGAAGGCTCCCTTTTCAATAGCTACTACAGTGTAGGAGAGGGTGCCACTCCTTTCCCTGGATTGCTTCACTTTACCCTTGATATGTACCTTATAATGCTGAGTGTTAAGCAAGGAGGTATCAAGTACCATTTTTTAAGTCTTTGGTATGACTCGACCAGGGATTGAACCCTTGGCAAACACTCTACCCACTAGGCCAATGAGCCAGTTACAAATAAATAAGGGTAATTAAACTAGTTCAGATTTAATGTTCATTTCATTTCCATCTGTTAATGAATAATTACTTTAATACTTATAAGTTTTTAAAATTGAATAATTTCTTGACTTTCAGATTATATTATTCATGAAATATCAGGTCAGTTTTCTATTTGAAAATAAAAATGTTTGCATAAATTATTTTAGAGAGTATCATTATTTATAATTACTCATTATTTGCTTCCTTGCAAATAGACAAATAAATAGATGAATGAATAAGAGTGATTAGACCAGTTCAGATTCAATATTCAGTTTATTTTCATCTTTTAATGAATAAGTACAGACAGTTTTATTAAAATTGAATAATTTGTTGACTTTCAGAAGATTTTATTATTTATGAAATATGTCATTTTTCAATTTGAAAATAAAAAATTACTGGCTTCCTTATAAATGATTAAATAAATAAACAAGAGTAATTAGACCAGTTTGGATTTAATATTCAGTTTATTTTCATCTTTTAATAAATAAGTACAGACAATTTTACTGAAATTGAATAATTCGTTGACTTTCAGATTTTATTATCTATGAAATATCATGTCATTTTTCTATTTAAAAATAAACTTCCAAAATAAGTTTTCAAAGTAAACATTCTTCATTTCTTTTATTCATTTTTCTCTTTCTCTCTCCCATTTCTTTCACTCTGTATACAGGGTTATTGAAACTTAACTATTTTAAATAAAAATAGTCAATCATATATATATCTAAAAAAAAAAAAAAAAAAAAAAAGAAAGCACAGTCATGCTTCTCAAACAGTAACCATGGAAATTCCACTTTTAGGCATTTTCTTTTTCTTATTTTGGTACATGAATTAACACAAAAATTCTTCATTAAAACTGTACCCATTAAATTACATACACTTGTATCATAAGTTTTGAGTAATTTAGTTTTATCGATTATATCTATCCATTTATTATAACTTATTACTCGCTTCCTTGCTAGTAAATAAATAAAATTGGACCAGTTTGGATTTAATATTCAGTTTATTTTCATCTTTTAATGAATAAGTACAGAGTTTTATTAAAATTGAATAATTTGTAGACTTTCAGAAGATTTTATAGTTTATGAAATATGTCATTTTACTATTTAAAAATAAACTTTCAAAAGAAGTTTTCTAAGTAAAACATTCTTCATTTCTTTCTTTTACACATTTTTCTCTTCTATTTCTTTCTCTTTGTGTACAGGGTGGTAATTTACTAAGCTTTTTGCTTAGATGTGGCACAAGGCCATATGAAAGGGGCACCCAATGAGACTCTTTTGTGTACAGGGTGATTGAAAAGTAACTACCTATTTTAAAATAAAATAAAATTTATTTCTTGTAAAAATTATAGTTAAGAAATTTTAAAATAGGGAGTTACTTTTCAAACACCCAGTATATTCCTTCCTTCCATTAAGCAAACAATGTATAATGTTATGGCTTCATCTGTCTTTTGCTTTCTCTTTTTCTGATGAGTTGGAGGTTCTTTTTCTTCTCTCTTTCAAAACAAGTAGTAGTAGTAGCAATAATGGGGCTGGAGTAACACTCAAGAATAAAAAATGCTTTAAAATTATTTCTAGGTGATTTATTACAACATAAAGGAACTTCAAGGAAGATATTGGTATTTCTACTCCTGTCCAATAATAGGTGTTAAACTTAGAGCATGAAATACATGCATATGTACCAGCTAATAAGGGACATAGATAGCAATTATTAAGAATGAAAAAAAAAATGAAAAATAAAATTCATTCTGCTAATATCTTATTAAACATTATTACTTCTGTCCTATAATGCTTGATACATTTAGTGTATGAAATATATGTAAATGTATCAATTGTTATGGTACAGAGCTAGGAATTATCAAGAATACTTAATGAAGGTAGAACAAAGTAATGTTAACTTCATATGATGACTGATCCAATGTAGATAAAATGATATATAGAAATAAATATAGTCTTAAAAAAGATCAAGTTGGAAGATTAAAAGATCACTAAGAAATAATTAGAATTATTACCCCCACCCCACCCCCACCAAATGACCTCTATACTATGGAAAAGGAATTGTAGGGGTACATGATAATTACAGTTGTTATAAAAAAATAGACTCAGAAAGTTGTGTTTGAATTATGGATGACAGTTTCATGCACTCGGAAAAAGCATGAATCATTTTCTTCTTTCCCCAAGTTATGTAGCAGAGCAGACAGGGCTCTTTAGCTTTATAAGTAAGTCAAACAGGTTCCTCACCATCAAAGAAAGTTCAAGTAATCACCTAAGAGGAATGTGTATGTGTTATCAACAACTTTGCATGGCAGATTCAACATTGCTTTCATCTGAATGGCAAACATCTGGAGAATGTGCTCTCGGGCTCCTCTTGTCATCTTTGGTTCATGTTTGAGACTAAATGGTTGCAGACCCTAAAATGTTATCCTTTTATCTTTGAATAAAAGTAATTTCCATTGCTCTATTATTTGTGGTTCTTGATTTGTACCCAATCATTTTGTTTCAAAAATTGTGAAACACCCAATATATCTGTTTAGTGACCAATTTAGCAATTAGGTCATTAGAATGAAAGAAAGGTTAGGTTATTTGCTTTAATGGCATATAAACACATAAGTGCTATTTAATAACAAATCCTGTTTATAAATATGATTCTTAAGTGAATAGTTTGTAGGTAACACAATTTTAAAACAAGTCAGAGCTCATTTGTTTGCATACAGTTAAATGGTTTCAAGTATTATAATCTAATACTAATAATTTCATTTAATATTAATAATAATCCTTAGTAAAAAAAAAAAAAAAAAAAAAAAAAGGAGAAATTAAACAGTTCTATTTGGCCCAAGGATAGGACCCTAACAGGTGCTACCACTCAGAGTCAGAGTGAACATGAGAGTGATAATAATCAAGAGGTACTCTACATTCCACAAACTCCAAGACTGGAGCCTCACCATCAGATGCAGTTCCATGTCATACACAGGATACTAAATGGTTTCAAATATTGATATCTAACACTAATAACACTGGTCAACATGATTTTTGGTGCCAAGAAAAACAGATTTTTAGCTTATTTGATCATGCTGATTTAAAAAATGACCTTAATTTTTCATGGTTAGCTACCGTTTTTGTTCATTTTTGGAAAAAAAGATCAATTTACAATCTTGGCTGATTGCAAAATTTAGTTAATAAAGGTTGTAGAAACCCATCAATTTTCAGATAGGACAATCAATTTATGTCAATAACCTGAAATAAACTATTTTTAAAAGGAAAAAAAAACAAAGTGCTTTTGAATTGAAAAATTTAAAATAGAAGTACCAAATTTTCTCTATCTATTGCCAAAATTCAAATTAACTGATAAATTTTCTCAGTAACACACTTTAGTAAACCTGATAATTAAGGTGACATTAAGAAAACAAAACCCTAAATCTTCTGTTTGATATTTATAAATCTATCCCATCACTTTTCTCCCTTCACTACAGAAGGAAAACCAAACATATTGAGAGCTTTTGTTTTCACAGTTGGAAAGAAACTCAAACTAAAAACATCCCAATTAAATGCACCTATTCCATTGTACATGAGAACATCAGGAAAATGGTTTCACCATAACATCAGGCAACGATGATGAATTTATTAATTCAATGAATGACTTGGAATTATGTGCTTGGAGATCATTTGTTGATGTAGAGAAAAACTTCTTAGGCAATCATTAGGCTGAAAACTACAAGGAGTTGGGGAAAAGCTGTTAAAAAGTCTACAGGACATAGGCACTAATATGGGTATTAAGGTTCATTTTTTACATAGCCATCTAGATAAATTTTCAGATAATTGTAACAATGTGAGTGATAAGCAAGGAGAACAATTCCGTTAGGATATCACAACAATAGAAAAATGCTACCAGGGATGGCGGGACAAACGAATGGTGGCCAATTACTGTTGGAGTACATGACAGAAAATCAAGAAAGAGAAAATTTTTACCATAGTTCTTATGTTCATGAAGGTTTTATTTCTGCTATTAGTTTATTAAATGATTTGATGAAAATATTTGTTGGTCTTGGTATATTCAATCATGTTATTTTTAAAAACTTAGGGTCTGATTGCTTTTGAAAAAATGGTATTTCTCAACAAGCAGACCAATATTTGTTGGTTTAAATATAAATTGAGAGGTTTCTATAATTTTACTTTGAGAAATATTGCCATTGGTCAATACATACAGGGAAAAAAAAATTTTCTCTCCAAAAATGAGACATTTCTGTGCAGCAAAAACGGTAGCTAAACAAGAAAGGTCATTTTCAGATTCAGCACCCTCAAATTAGCTAAAAAAGGTGTTTGGTGCATCAACACCATTTCAAAGAATTTTCTTTTGTTGATCAGTGTAATTCTATTTGACATTATTTATTCTTTTGCACACAGTTAAATGGTTTCAAGAATGATTAAATGGTTCTATTTGACCCATAGATGGGACCCTAACAGGTGCTACCACTCCGGGTCAGAGTGGACCTGAGAGTAATGGTAATGAAGGGGTACTCCACATTCCCCAGACACCAAGACTGGAGTCTCACCATTAGATGCAGTTTAATGTCATACCCAGGACATGAAAGATAGTTAAGTGAGGAACAGGCGTATCATAAAGCAGCAACTTTTACCTGAGTACTGTAATCCATATGAATGAGATCATATTTTCCTGGAACTTTCTGGAAGTTCTGTCTTTCACTCCATTCATTCTTGGTTTTATCATAAAACCTGGAATAACAAAAAACAAAAAGAAGAAATGCAGCAATTTTTATATTCTAAACAAGAATCAAGAAAGAAACATTAGCAAGTTATGAATCAGTAAGTAATTTTATTCCAGACATGATGGAAGGCATAAAGAATTTCTGAATGGCTTTTGAAAGCTTTTGGTGTCGAAAAGCTTTCCATGTGTAGCAACATATACAAATTTACTGGTAAGTTTTTGATGTAGAATGTGTGACGACATATCAATTTATTAGAAATTGACATCTCTAGTGGATTACACAACAAAGTTAGGTCAGGATAAAAGTGTCAGTTCCAACCAGATCACCAAAGTTAAGCTTTGATGAGCTTGTTCAATACTTACATAGGTGACCAATTAGAAACAGCAGGTACTATAAGCAACCTGATGCTTGTGTGCCATACTCAGCAAAGCTTATTAAAATAACAATAAAAATGTACTGATTTTACAGTAGGGATGATCCGACTCACAACTTAGATGAGGGATCACTTTGTTACAGTAGGTATTGTTAACAATCTGAAGTCTGTGTGCCATGCTAAGCAAAGCTTAGTAAATAACAATTACATTTGAAAGTCATGGTTGTGATGCATTAAAAAAAATGTAGCAAATCTTTTTAGAGTTACATTCCAGAATACAACAGAAACATGAAGCAGCAGGAGACATGGCAGAAAAAAAAAATGATTCAACCCAATCTATATACAATGACAATAATTAACCATTCAAAAGGTTAACTTAAAAGAAGGGAAAATAATTACCTAAGAAAGTTCTATAAGTTCATAACTGAATAGAGAATAAACAGTGAACTCCCTCACCCATCCCCAGCTTTGATTAAATAGTACCACTACTGTCTTTCTACAAGAGTGGCTTTGACACTAACCCACAAAAGTTGAAACAAAGAAACCAAACCAAACCAAAGAATAAATATATTGGATAAAATGCCCAACAGAATGGAATATGACTTAAAAAAATGGTGGATTGATTTAAATGGCATATCAACCTGTCTGGGGTTATTTTACAATTGGAGGTTAGAGAATACATATAAATTTACATTTTTGAGCAATTGTTTAGGAGTTTATTAATTTTTTTTGGATACTTTGTTTTAACACTATGTCAAATTCCCTGGGAGTAGTTTTTTTTTAAAACAATTACTTGGTATGGTACTGATCATGTTTATTCTTATAATTTTTGGTATAATTTTATTTCTCTCAAGGACAAAATGTCATCCATGTTAACATTCTAAAATTAGGTCTTTCATATTGTTTCCATTGAAAAAAATGTCTAAGGTCTCAATCTCTACATTCTATGAAAAAATGTTTAATAGTGTTTGGTGTGTGATATGCTGTACATTGTAGTTGTTCCTCTTGTATGAGTATACAGGAATGCATGTCTTGTGTGACTAATGCGAAATCATGATATACTGACTTGTTCCTTTCTGGATTTTCTGATAGGTGGTTTCCTTTCTCCTAGCATGGATTTTATCAAGGAGAGTTTGTGTATTTTGTTATTCCAAATGTTTGAAAATATCTTCTAAATTCAATTGTTACACAGAATTAGATGTTTTTTGTGTCAAATATAAAATTATTTTTACTTTTGACTGTTACAATATATATTTGTATATTTTTCTCTATAAGTGATATAGGAATAAAATCTTCAATTTTTTTGACATATTGAACCCCCCACCCCCCAAAAAAACTTATAATACTCATTTAAGTAGCAATATTTTGTACAAGTTCTTCCTGATTTTCATTACCTTTTCTCATATCAACTTTATTATTTCCTTAATTTTAACTAATTGAAAAATATTTAGTTGGATCCAATTATAATTAAGAATAAAGTTATTGAAATGGTGAATGAAGCTAAAAATCTTAGTATTACATTTAATGAGGTATTTACTCGAACAAGACACATAAATTTGAGTTTGAAAATATCTTCTAAATTTAACCTATTATAACCTAAATTTTTAATTTTCTGATTTATAATGAAATTATAAGGAAACATAAAAATAGATTGTAAACACTGAAAAATCCATCTAACCTTTATCACTGTGAATATAAAACAAATTTCAACAATGCAAAGTAAACATTAAATTGATCAAAATGTAAATATTTAATATTTTAATATTCATATTTACTGTCCCCAAACAAGGACATTGGGTTATGAAGAGTTAATTGCTATTTAATTAGCCTGATACACATTTGATTAATATATACACATAATATCATTAGATAAACAGTCCAAATGAATGGAAGACATATGAAAACTAAAATTTGATGTAGTATTTATTCAATAATGTTTTGTTCAATTACTCATAGGAGATATTTTGAATGCATTTGTCACATATCCATTTGATGAAGATCTCATTTTTAGTTTAAAAAAGGGTTTTCATGTGATTTCATAAACAGAAACAATGACAACTAATCCAATCAACAGTTATTTCATAATATCAAACAATGACAGGAATTTTTTTAACATATCTTTACTAGAAGAATTAAAACAAAACAAAATTCCATTTGATATTTATTAGCAAAATTTTAACACATTAATTATAATGTACTATTTAGTTATAATTTATTATCAACAATATATTGCTTCACACACTTCAAATTTAATATCTTTGATAAGAGTTACAAAGACAATTTTGAATGTTTCCATTTCCACATCTTTAAGAATATGTAATTACTGGCAAAACAGCTATCATGATAAGTGGACTCAGCTATCGGAGTTCAAATCCTGAAGGCTGTTTGTATTTCACATGGCCCAAATACCTTTGGGAAGAATATGAATCTGTAGCAGAAAGAACTTTGTGTGTTTTGCGTGTAAATTATTTTGACCGTTGGTCTTGTCATATATTTTCACCCAATGAGGATAACAAATCCCATTCAGTCCAGATGACTTTCCCAGGCAAATCAAATTCAGTGAAAGCCCGCCAAACTTTCTCTTCCTCACCATCTTTCAAGCAAGACGGATGTGTTTCTGTCCTCACTCTTACAGCAGCAGTTTCATTACACCATGAGGAGAGCCGTCTTAATTCAAGGGCCCTTGAGTTTACCCTTCTAGACCCAAGGGTTCCCAGTTGAATATAAATTAGACGAATTAATTCTGCCTCAGATAATTCAGCTACTTCATTCTTGGACCTTTAAGGAGACAATGATGCCTCTCTCCTACAGCAAACAGAACCACACATTTATGGCTGAATATTTCATTCCAGTTCTAAAATCAGCAACTCAATATTTGCCTTGACTGTAGCAATGCATATTCTGCTCAGACATTTAACTCCTTTATTCTTTCTCAATTCAATAACTATTTTCTTCTTACTATGACAACCAGCACAAAGGTTTCCTTTCCAACAAACCTTTATTAAACTTCTAAATTGAAAACCTTACGGCATCTTCATTTCGTCTCCTTTATTTTCCTTTTAATATAACAGAGAGGGTAACCTGAACCACTTTCTTCGTTTTAAATCCAACTATTTTCCCTACAGTTATGAGTAGATAGAAGAGCAGCCAGGGCCCATTAACCTTGGTATGGCAACCAACCTAGAAGGAAAACTGAATTCAAATCAGTAGTAGACCTAGAGAGGGATCAGCTTTGCTAGATTATTCTTGCCCAACGGCATATGACGGTATATGAGTTGTGCCCTCATAACCAAACCATGTTACAGGACCAGTGAAATGATTGATATTTCTAGATAGAATGGCATGATAACTAGTTTTTCTAGCATCCTTTCTAGAATTTATTTTTTCTTCCAATTATTACCTCAAAACTTGTATTTGAACAAAATTTTATATTAAATGAATAGATACTTCATCAAATTTTCGTTTTCATGCCATATTTCTTCTATACCTGGACAGTCCAAAGAAAATAGTACTTACTTACTTTTTTGTAAATACAGTGACAGCTTTGTTAAGGTCACTGGAACAACAGACCAAGTTGTTCTGACCCTTGTAGCCTACTCGACCCCAGCGCTGCCACACATAATAAGACTGACTAGAATTCTCCTGCAGCAACTGAACAAGATAATACTTGTTGTTATTATCCGCTGTATTGGTCTGGAAGTTAAAAAAAAAAAAAAAAAAAAAAAAAAAAAAAAAAGCAAGAGTAGTGATACATAAGACTTGATCAAGAAGTTTTATTGCATATAAGAGATCATCATAAGTCTTTAAAATAACATTATTAAAACCTAAACTGATTTCATTGATGTCTATTTTTTAAATCTACATAGGTGATATCTGGGCACTTTGTTGGAGGAGAATAGTTATCAAACTTGTCTAACCAGGCCAGTATTATGAGGTACCAATTGCAATCATCATTGGGTACCCAATACATTTGACCTTGTGTCATATCTAAGATACATTTACTTTTTAAAGGTGACTTGTGTGGTGCAATATTTAGTGAAGTAGTCTAGTAGATCATTGTTAGAGAGTTTGATTCTAAGAACTCCCATACTTTCGGCCTTGTGCCAAAGTAAGCTAAGCTGCTTAGTAAAATGATTACATTATTGATATTTAATGACAAACAGAAGTAACTATGTTCACTTCCAACCAAATTCTCCATAAGGGATTAAAATATCCATTTGTTGCTCATGATATAGCAATTAGATGGTTTTTATATTCCTTTGTAAACAATTATAGTTTCAAGTAACTCTTCTTAATACTTTATCAATTTTTAATTATTATCATTAATTTATACATAACTATATGGTTACAAGTAACAATTCTTATCTACAACAACTATTAATAATTTGTTTGCATACAGTTATATGGTTTCAAGTATTCCTATCTAATACTACTATTAATAATTTTCAATCTGACCCATAGATAGAGACCTAGAAGTAAGAGCAATAAAGGAAAAAATCCAGACTTCCTAGTATTCCAGAATTGGAGCCTCACCACCAAATTCAGTTAAATATCACACCCCAGGACATCTTTTTTGAAGGGTCTTACTCCAACAGAGTGGCCTTGATTTTGATTGGTTGAAAGATTAAATCTGTCTCAGGAGTTATTGAAATCAGTGTAGTTTGAACATAATGATGTATGAAATTGCTAAATTTCATTTTTGTTTAATTCAACTTAGTTTGCTAAATTCTATTAATGGTGACTGCAAATATTTTATAGAATAAACATGCAAAAAAAAGACAAAAACAAAAAAAAAACCAAAACTGTACCCTTACAAGATAGGAATTAATTCAAGTGTAAATGCAACCTTCATGATCCACTGATGAACACAGCTCAGATTTTAGAAATTGAATTTATTTATCAGCAAAAATGCTAAGTTGTGACTTTAGATTATTCCCAATCTTTTTTTTCTTGAACAGTGATCATCTTGTCTTTTCAGACATCATACAATAGTTCCTAGTTGAAGTTATCCCTGTTTTGGCATTATAGACATCCAGCAATTTATATATATATATAAATAAATAAATAAATAAAAGGCAGGATTTTTTTTTAAATTGGGGGCAAAAAGTAACCAAAATCATCCATTAAGTTTAACAAATACATTACTATCCCTTGCTCTTACTCTCTCTAGTTCTATTCTTTGTTAATATGTGTGCAATTGATTCATCTACGTAAACACAGTGCAAGTTTTTAAGCCTTATCACTCATCTAAGTATACTTTCTTTTTCTTCATCCTAATGAGTATTCCTAGGAAGTTTTATTAAAATCTCTTAAGCCATCTTTTTGTTGATATGTACGTATAATCGATTCATCATCTCGTGCAACATTTTAAGCAACATCACTCATCTAAGTTTACTTTCTTCATCTCCATATGTATTTAAAGAAAATTTTATTAAAATCTCTTAAGCCACCTTGAAGGACATAGCCAACAAAATTCACTCAAACAGGCATTAATTTTTTACTGTATATTTGCAGTTCCTTAACTAAGATTCCTCAATAAACTGGATATTCCCAAAGGGGCATAATAAATAAATAAATAAATACCACAGAAGAAAGAAATATTTTAAATATGCAGCTAAAAAAATAAATGAATAAAATAAAATAAGAATTCTAAGAAACTGAACATACCTGGTTTAACATACAGTCCCATACATCATTGCCCTGACAGTAAACATGGACCCTACCCTGAAGAGGGCACTCACTGTCCACTGGAGCCCTGCCATTCACAACAACAGTCTTAACTAAACAGAATACAGAAAGAAAGAAAAAAGTGTCAATTGCCACCAGTTCTTGCTGCGTAAAACTGAATACACTGAATTTAACAAAGCCTAGAAAAATAAAATGATCAGAGAACTTAATATGATTAGATAGTTTAATATCTTAGCCTGATAGCTTAAACTACAAATGACAGCAACCCTTAGAAGAAAAAAAAGTTAGCCTCTGTGGGTGTGTGTGTGTATTATATATATATTACACACACACACATACACACACACACATATATATATATATATAACATGTTTAGTGCATACAAAAATATTTAAAAACAGTATTATTTGATTAATTATTTCAGGAGGAAGAATGCTACATGAAATTTTAAAATCATTTTTCTAATCTAAACCTTTGAAAAATACTATTACTGAATCAATTGCACTATATTTATCAGGCAAGAGAAAGAAAGAGAGAGAAAATAACAAAGAGATATGTGAATGGCAATATAAAACAAGAGAGAAAAAAAAAAGATAGAGAAAATGAGTGAGAGAAATTTTTTTTTTAACTTAAAAATTTCTTGTTATTTCAAGTAAAAAAAAAACAAAAAAAAAAACACCTAGAAATAGAATCCACGAGAAAAAAATAATGTGCGTACTGTTTTTCCGAGTGTCACAATCCTCTGAAGGTGCAGTTGAATCTGGAGGTTCTTTTTTTATTTTCTTTGTCCCAGAGGATGCTGACCGCTTGCAACTTTTCTTCTGTTCCAAAGTTTCGGGCAGCTGCAAGTCACTGGGATCATTTGCTTTGCTTCCACCACTACTACTACTACTACTAACACAGGAGTCATTTAAGACATTACGAGAGGCAGAAGGTATTATACAATCACCTGTATTAACACAAAAAATATAAAGAAAGAAAATAATCAGTGAAGCATCATCAATAAAACTCACTATAAGAAAATGTGTCAATTAATATTTAGTGTGTAAACCTGTTTTGTGTTGATGTTTAAATATATAGGCAACTCTTTGTTGGCTGTAATGTACTGCAACCTACTGTAGGTTGGTTCGTTGGATTTTATAGCATATCAACCCTTGTAGGTTATTTAATGCCAAATCCTGTCTATACATATGTTAAATATTTGATTAGTAAATGAATAATTCATGGATAATATTTCTAGGCACGCTAGAGTTCATATATTTCCACAAAGTTGAATGGTTTGCAGTTAGTTAGCAAACGTAGTTGAGGTCAACCAGAAGGCTCCCTTTTGAATAGCTACTAAACCTTGGTGTAGGGAAAGATGCTACTCCTTTCCCTGGATTGCTCCACTTTACCCTTGATACATACCTTATATTGCTGAGTGATAAGCAAAGAGGTATCAAGTACCATTTTTAAAGTCTTTGGTATGACGCGACCTAGGATTGAACCCAGGTCTCCCGGACCATTGGCAAACACATTACCTACTCGTTCATAGTGCTATGTAACACAAACAATTTATCATCAGTCATTTGTTTGCACACAATTAAATGGTTATACATATATGATTTGTAAATGAATAGTTTGTAGGTTATCTTATTCTTAAATGAATTAGAACCTATTTCTTTGCACACAAATATTGCTATTGTTTATACACTGTTTAATGGTTTTAAGTATTGCTATGTAACACTAAAACTTCTTTTAATATTAATCATTTATTTGTACACTAAGTAAAGTTGGCGACCTCAGTTAAGAGTAACCCGATGGCTACCTTTTCAATAGCTACAACATCGAAGTGTAAGGAAGGGCACTACTCCTTTCCCTGGATTGCTCCACTTTACTCTTGATCCATCCCTTATAATGCTGAGTGTTAGGCAAGGCAGCATCAAGTACAATTTTTTTTGAGTCTTTGGTATGACTCAACCTGGGATTGAACCCCAGTCTCTCGGACCATTAGCAAACACTTTACTCATTAGGCCAATTTTGCCAATGGCCCGGAAAACTGGGGTCCAATCCCAGGTTGAGTCATACCAAAGACTCGAAAAAATGGTACTTGAAGCCACCTTGCTTAACACTCAGCATTATAAGGTAAGGATCAAGGGTAAAGTAGAGAAATCCAGGGAATGGAGTAGTGCCCTCCCTTACACCTCGGTGTTGTAGCTATTGAAAAGGTATCCTTCAAGTCACCCTTGACTACGGTTGCGAACTTTACTTTTTACTTTTATTTACACACTGTGAAGAGGTTTTGTTTGAAGATCCCTTTGATATGCCATGCAAATTGCGTGGGGACATAACAGGAAATGCACCTGTTGCCTAGAGTAAACAGGATGCAGATGCCCCAGTGGAAATGCTGAATAATTTGCATGAGCGACATGCTAGAAGGGTTAGACACTGGAAGCAGAAAAACAACAGGAAGTACACCTGTTTCCTAAAGTAAACAGGACGCAGGTGTCTCAGCAGAGATGGAGGAGACAGGCAGAAATGCCACATAAATTGCGTGGGTGGCATACTAGGAGGTGTGTCCATGTGAAATATGTAGGCAAGAGGTGTAACCACAAGGATTACATGGGCATCAGGAAGATTATATAAACCAAGGAAGCAGAAAGACAAAGAGTGTTGTATATTGACCTATGACCCAGCCGGGCTGTCAAAATAGGAAATGCACCTGTGTAAATAACAGGTGCATCCGGTCAAGGAATAGCAGAGTATAACCTTGACCGTGGATGGGTTGAATGAGTGCAATTTGTGACGCCCACAAGACGGTGGGCATTAAACTATTATATAACTCAGTGCACATGAAATTCAATCAGTTTGGAGACCAGACCAGTTGGAGACAAGAAGCGGTAGAGAAAGCCAAATCCAGCAGAGGGAGCCGTTAGGCCCCTGATTGAGGAGTTTGGGGATCAGCATATGAGTATATAACAAGGTTTCACAGAAAAACCACACTGTTGTCACTGTATGTGCGCCTTGGTTCTTTCAGACTCTCTTTCATACTACCCATATGTACATATTGGGTAATAAAAGGAAAAGAAAAGAAGCAGATAATATTTTTATACATCAGCAATTTTGTCTTTCAATGCAATACGACAGTTTCAAGTATTGCACACATTAATAGTTTTATTTGCACACAGTTAAATGTTTCCAAGTATTACTATTTAACACTAATAATTCTATTCAAAACTTCATTCATTTGCACACAGTTAAATGGTTCCAAGTATTGCTACATAATACCAACAATTCAATTTAACATCAGTCATTTATTTGCATAGTTAAATGGTCAAAAAGTTCTATTTGACCCATAGATAGAACCCTATCAGATACTACCACTCCAGGTCAGAGTGAACCTGGAAGTAATGGCAGTGAAGGAGTACTCCACATTACCTAAAGCTTTAGAACTGGAGCCTCAAACAGTTTAGTATCATAACCAGGACACTCCATGAGGGTGGGAAGAGAGAGAGGTCTTACTTCTCGGCAGAGGTGCAGTCCATTTATTCTACAGCCACAGCTGACGGGGCTGCAACCTCCGGTACATTTTGTA
The DNA here is from genome assembly GCA_963585895.1 of Sepioteuthis lessoniana. Lineage (NCBI taxonomy): Eukaryota > Metazoa > Mollusca > Cephalopoda > Myopsida > Loliginidae > Sepioteuthis > Sepioteuthis lessoniana. The sequence continues at coordinate 62,422,549 of OY757926.1, read as the reverse complement.
AACACATTTTGTAGATACACACAGTTAAATGATCAAACAATTCTATTTCTAACAACTCAAGTTTAGCATAAGGTAACAAAGTTAAATGGTTTCAAGTATTGCTATGTATCACTAACAATTCAATTAAATATCAGTCATTTATTTAAACACAGTTAAATGACCCAACAGTTTCTAATTCTAATTTCTAATTATTCAATTTAGCATAAGTCATTTGTTTGCACTTAGTATAAATATCAAACAGTTCTGTTTGACTCATAGATAAGACCCTTTCAGGTGCTATCACTCTGGGTGAGAGTGGACCAGGGAGCAATGACAATGAAGGGATACTCCACATTCCCCAAAGCTCCAGCATTACTGGGACGTCACTATCAGATTTTTTAGAGTCATATCAGGACACTCATTGGGAGGGTCTTACCTCTATGTATTCTATAGCCCCAGCCAACAGGGCTGATTTGTATAAGATAGGAATACTCAATACCATATAACTGAATGGAAACAAATTGTTAAATATGAATAGTTATATGAAACAATAAAATATAGAGGGTTATATATATATATATATATATATATATATATATATATATAAAATGGTTATCAAAATATAGAGGGTTATCATTATATATATATATATATATATATAAATATATAATGGTTATCATTCTAGGAAATGGAATCAATGACCCGAGTTCAATTCTTGAACAAGGCTATTTGTATTTAATTTTGTGCTTATGCTCTTGGGAAAGGCATGAATCCATCTCTTCTCATAGCTATGGGAAGGGTATGAATCTAACTATTCTCCCTCCAACTATGGGTAAATAGTACAGACTGAACTCTTTAACCTTGGTATGGTAACCAGTTTAGGAAAAAGAAAACTCTGAATTCAAACCTGTTAAGCTCCACTTATGAGATCTGAAGGAAGTCCTTGCTGTGTAATGGCTAACGCACTGGACTGCAACATCATAGTAATGAAGTTCAAACTCCAGTTGTGCTATTACATTGAATTTTGGACAAATACCCTTGGTAAAAGGTATGAATCCAAATATTCCTCCTCCAGCTATGGGCAGACTAAGCTTTTTAACCATGGTATGACAACCAGTCTAGGAGAAGGAAAACTCAATCCAAACCTGTTGAACCCAGCTTAACTGACCTTGTGTCACACCCTGTTCATACAGAGGGGTTGGTAAATTCACACACATACAACATAGAAAAAAAATCACAATAAGAAATTGGTGATGTAACATGCTGTTGTTTGAATTTAATTTTTTACTGTTATTAGTAGCGGACATATAAACTAATGAATGTTGTTTGGTAGGACATTATGTGATACATGACTGTATCTGAATACTTACTTTTAATCCTTTGTATTTGTTTTGTCTCACTTGTAGCTACATTTGTTTGTGACATATTTTTCAGGTCAATGGCAAATGAATGATTGCTGCTGACTATGTCAATAGAAGGCATTCCTCGTTTATAGGCATTCTCCAAGACCAAGCATGAAAGGACACTAAACATTTCCCATTTTCCTTTTTCTCCTTGCCACTGCCAGGAATAGAAGGCTGTTTAAAAAAAAAAATATATAAATATAATACATGCACACAAATTCTCCTCACTTAATGATCGTCTGATTTACAGAAAAAGTGATGATGGGGATCCATCTGGTTCAGATATGCTTTTTCCCGTTTAAAAACTACACAAAATTCTGTGGTGGCCTGATTTAGTTTTTAGATTTCATGGTAGCAAAAAACAGTAGTTTTCAAACATTTACATTTGAATTTTTTTGTGGGTTAGTGAAGCACAATGATACTTCTACCAGTGCCAGAATAGAGTAGTATCCAGCCAAATTCCAGAGATTTTACTAGCTTGAATAGTAACATTATATAAATGTTAGACCTTTTAAAATTTCAATATATCTTTTAACTAATTTTTTTTTCTAATTTCTAATAGTATAAAAAATACCATATAAAATATGCATTTTAAATGCAAGCACAACAAGAAAAAAAAGTCTCTAGAAAGTAAGACAATTTTTACTCGTTTGAATAGTAAGATTTCATATTATATAAATTTTAGACCTTTTAAAATGTCAATATATCTTTCGTAGGTACTTCTGAGCCAGGTGGATCTCATCTATAAAAAAAAGAAAAAAATACCCACTCCTTCCTGGTTAATTTTTGCTGCTTTGCATTCAGAATACTTTCTTCTACTCAGGTAATTTGACAGATTTTAAAAATATTGATTGTCTATGGTTCTAGAATGGGTTTCCTACTAACAATATGAATTCATCATAAAAATGACTGACATACATGTTTCTCTTGGTTTTATTTTCAAATATCAACTTAGAATGGTGCTCACACCATTGAAAGTCGAGTTTGAATAGTTATCTCCCATGCCTACTATTAGGGATTTTACACCTCTTAGGGAAAAATAAAAACAAAAACAAAGGAAAGATAAGTCGTGTACATGCATGTCTGAAAGTCAGAGATTGTTGCAACATTGTATTGTAAAATAAAAACAATAGAAAATCAATAAAACCCATTGCCTGAATAGGGGAAGCACTTCTGAATGCTAAGCAATAAAAATTAGTCATGAAAAAATATCATCTAAATTAGAAAAAGATGTTTATTCCAGATGAGACCCACCAGATTCAGATGTTCATTTTTATGTCTAAAAAGCCACATTAAAATTTATTGTCTAATAACAGTATGTAGTATTTTTAGTTTTTCTTAATAAAAAAGTGTTCTTTCCACTTGCTTATACCTAAAGTAAATGGAAAATATCTATTTTATTCTTCAAACTTTGCTTTTGTGACTTAAGTAATAACATTTTTAAATTCAGCCATTTTTCAGAACATTCAGAGTAGATTCAATGCTGAGTAGCTGATATAGAATGTTGTAGAACTTAGAATTTTCAAGAACCTTTTAGAATCTTCCAAAACTTTCCATTTATATATATATATATATATGAGAAAGAGAGAGAGAGAAGAGGATCAACATTTCAGTTTATTTCTACCTAAGGGAACACACAAATTTATCTGAATTTACTAGTGGTGGCATGAAGAAGTTTCCAACATTCTGCTAAAATGTGTGAAGACTTCAAGTATATTTGGCATGCCTGTTAGGTTTCAAGACACACAGTGAGCACCTCATTTTACTTGCAAGCACAAAAAAAAGTCTCTAGAAAATAAGACAATTTTTGCTTGCTTGAATAGTAAGATTTATATTATACAAATTTTAGACCTTTTAAAATTTCAATATATCTTTAAATTAATTTTTTTTTTTAATTTCTAATAGTATAAAAAATACAATATAACATATTTTACATTAATCTTCCACATGATCAGTCAATGAAATAAATTATGATTTTATTTCACACTTTACCCAGCAATTTAAATGACTTGTTTTTTGTTTTTTCAAGAATGCTAGGAATATTATAAAGTTAAAGTGTGCATTTTAATTGGTCTTTTAATGAAGGGCATAGGTTCCCCAATTCTGGAATCTAGTCTTACTAGCAATTGTAAACATCTCACAGTGTCTAACTTTGTACCAAAGTTTTTTTTTGTGTAGTGTGTTTGGATTTTTATCATTTTCAAATATGATAACCATGTCTATTAAATATCTAAGTGCTCCACCTGTATTTGGCAGGGAAAAAAAGCTATCATCTTGAAGGAGGCATTCTGGATAATAAATAGACTATCTAATATCTTTTTCAATGTTTTTTTCTTTAATGGGTCAATTGGAATATCATCACCACCGCCTCCAATTTCCAATGCATTTCCATATTAAAATCATAAGCAATGTATTTCCATATCGAAATCTAAGATTATATGTGTATATTAAAATCACAAGCAATGCATCTCTATTATTGTGCAGACAGGTAATTAATGCTTATTGTCACATGTTCCCAAGTAGGACTCTTTAAGAATCTTTTGTATTATGCACTGATGGAAAGAAGCATTTTATCATGATTATTACCCTACTTTGTTTCCAAGCAGGCTTTGGGAATTAGTGGGTTTTCAGGTCATCATTTTGAAAAGAAAAATCACTGATGAGAATCTATATCCCTCAGAGTGAATCTTTTGTTGTCAAGCTAAAACTAATTCTGTGTTTATCCATCCACCATGCCTGTCCTTTTCTCAATGCATGGTCTGTATCCACACATGATGTATAGCTGCTTACTTTCCATGTTCCATCTGTCCTGTCATGTGACACTGAACACATCAATAAGCCTACAATGGATTTTGTGCATAGCATAACAATTATCCTTATAGGAAATGGAATTGACAATCCAAGTTCAAATCCTGGGTGAAGCTGTTTAAATTTCACTTCACATGAATACTCTTGGAAAGACATGAATCCACCACTTCTTCTTACAACTATGGGTAAATAGTGGGGCATACTGGGTTCTCTAGTCTTAGTAAGAAAACCAGCATAAAAGAAGGAAAAATATGAATTTAAACCAGTAGTACTCCACTTGAAAATTGACCATACTGCAATCTTACCCATGGTGGGGGAGTTGGGTAAAATCATATAATGGATTTCCTATGCAGGTGTGACCCTTTTCCTTGATCCCTGGGATCATCCTCTCAGATCCCACCCTGCTGCTTTTGATTACAGTTACTGCACTTAGTGACACACTTATCTTATAAAAATCACAAGCAATGCATTTCTATAGTATGAATCATTAGCAATGTATTTCTATAGTAAAATCATGATTCATTTACATTACACATATAATTGCTTTATTCTGCTATTAATGATTCTATTAATCCCTGATCACTATTTATCTTTTCATGATTTTCAACACATGATAAATACTGTCTGGTAGTTTGGTTTGGTTTGGTTTCTTTGTTTAATGGCATATCAACTTTCATGGATTATTTAATGCTAAAGCCATCCTCGTAGAAGGACAGTAGTGGTAATATTTAACCTATAGATTGGGGAATAAGGGAGTTTGTACCTTTTCCAAAGGTATTAGTCCAAAAGTGAAAGTAATAGTATGAATGGAGTTCGAACTTGCTTACTATAATGTTGCAGTCAAGCACATTAGTAACTACACCATGACCCCCCCACAACCACCCTGCATATTGTCTGAGTGTTAAAAAAAAAAAACCTTATGTATGCACATACAAATTTTAGGCTTAAATTGCAAATTTCAGTATTTAACCATGATTTTTTTTTTTCTATAAAGGGATCTTATTTATTATTATAGAAAATCAATAAAGCTATATAGAATAGTGATAAAAGTGAGTGGGTGGTAAGTAATAAGTAAAAACTGAAAGCTTCATATCAACATTGTATAAGAACAGTCTTTAACACCTTTTCACACCCTTTTTGCTAACAATGAGCCACAGTTTTTTTTGTTGTTGTTTTAGTTTTTCTTTCTTTCTTTAATGGTATCTTAACCTTCATGAGTTATTTAATACCAAAGCCATCCTTGTAGAAGAACAGTAGTGGTAATATTTAACCCATAGTTGGGCAGATATCTTTTCTAAGGGTATTAGTCTGATAGTGAATATAATAGCACAATTGGAGTTTGAACTTGCTGACTATGAAGTTGCAGTCCAGCACATTAGCCACTATGCTACAGGGACTCCCCACTATTTTAGTTTTTAATAATGTGTGCACCCACACACATACACACATACAAAACATTGTAAAATTTTTATAACAACTTTGAGTTTATATGCACATGTGCAAGATTATGAGTAACTTAGAAAGTAAAAAGATGTCTGGCCAAAGTAAGTAACTCACCATCATCGGTTTGATCCATGAGGCAACATCGAATTCGTTTTTCAGAATTGGAACGTTTGCTTTTCTGTATAAGACGATCTAAATACAGAGTCAACTTCCCCGATTTACCATCAGTTGATTCCACCTGAAACAACATTCACTGATGAAACTTAAGAAGTACACTAGGATATCTGTATATCTTGGCATCATCATTATCAACATATCCAGTTTATATATATTTTGAATGAACACATAAATGCTTTTCTTAAAAAAAAAAAAAAAAAAAAAAATTAATAAAGTGCTCAAATACTGGCCAGTGGAGCAGTATAAAACCTAAAATAAATTGTCATTTCAACTCCTTATATCAGCTTCATGACTAAAAGTTCCTAGTTTTTTCTCTCATTTCAGTTTTGAAATCTATCTCTAACAGTCTCTCACAGCACTATTTCCATTCAGTATATTATAAGAAGACTTGCCTCTTTGGAAAAAATTGTTTTGTTCTAGCACAGTAGAAAAATCAGTTTTTGAATGTTTTTATATCATTGGTTATTTCTTTAAACTACAGTCACCATGAAAAAGTTAAAATACTTGTTAAGACTTTCTTGGTGACCCCTCCCCTCAAAAAGTGGATTTAGTAGGTCCTACTCCATTTAGTAGGACCACTTCATTACTATTTTTAAAAAATATATTTTGTAATAGTAGGATATTTTTGTCCTTACTACTTCCACTCCTATGCCACTTTCCCCATTATGTGAGGAATATTCAATATTAGTTTCATCTAAAAACCATCTTTTTCTACAAATATATGAAACTTTTAGCAATGAAACTGAAGTGAAATAATTTATTTTAGGCTTGATACATATATCTGCTATATAGAAATGCCACATATTTGTATATACATTTTTTGTCTGTAACACACCAAACCAATTGCAGTTTCAAGGGTGAGAAATGACTAAAATAAATTTCATTTAAAAAGCATAATTCTGGTTTAATTTGCACTACAGTAGTGGTTAACAAGTTAGTTTAGGTGAACATTATCATTCACACCTAAAATTGGAAAAACTGGAAATATATCTGACAATATGAAAAGTGAAAAATACAAGGTCTTCAGAGGATGATTTTATTACTGAATTATTTGCCAATGTTAAACATTGTTTTTTCTAGACCTTCATCAGGGCATATGAATTATATATAAATATATGTATGTATTAAAAAAAAAAGTTTTAAACATTCTATTTCTGTTGGTAGCATTCTATTTCAAATTTGTGAAATGTAATTAGTATTTGAAAATTCATTTAAATAAACAAACAAAAAAAATATCCCTTATATATATAAGCATGTTTGATTAAATAATAAAGACACATTTTGTCTATATAATTTCATTAAGATCCTTTCAAGTTTCCTGATACGTGTCTTTGTTTCAGGTTGGAATTGGTGGATGAATTTACCAAAATTGTCCCAAGTACTTTGATAGGCCATCATCAGACACACCCCAAAGAACCAATAGAATTAATTTTGAAAATGGCAATGGTGTTTTGAAATGTTTTTAGTTTTTTTTAAATATGCCATTTTTCTTGATAATATTCTATATCCATTGATAGTGTTGTTTTTAAATTCGTTTGATGTCACCAGCATCTCAGTTTTATCCACCTTTGCGTTTAAGTAATTTTGTATGGTTATAGAAAAAACAAAACAAAACAAACAAACACACACCCTTTACACATGCAAACAACCTCTGATAATGTGTCTTTATTATTTAATCAAACATGCTTATATATATAATGGATTTTTTGTTTGTTTGTTTATTTAAATGAATTTTCAAATACTAATTACATTTCACAAATTTGAAACAGAATGCTACCAACAGAAATAGAATAATAAAATTATATAGACAAAATGTGTCTTTATTATTCAATCAAACATGCTTAAATGAAAGACTGCTACCCAACTACACATATATATGATTTGTATAGTGGAATGTTTTAATACCAATAAGGACTTAAAATATGAGTTTCATATATGCTGCTATTTTTTATGGTAGAGGTACATTTATTTATTCGGTGTAGTTTTACAGAAAAGAATTAAGGAAAGTAACTTTTTACTTATTAATCCTGGACATATTCACTTTCGTGCATCCTTAATTCCACTACTGATCCCGACTCAACTAGCTTGCATTTCTATTTTCTGTGTGCAGTGAAAAATGATCTTGTCCACCTAAGGGTCCATGGCAAGAATCTCTAAAGTATGTATGCCCTCCCCTGAAAATTGTCCATCTGGTTTGCCGTGACTTTAAATATTTTCCCAATGACAGGCCTAAATAGTTGACAGGTAGTTCTGTTCATTGAAGAACATATGATGCGAGTAAATTTTACATGCCAAGATGAAGTTTATGGATGTGCATATGCTATAGCAGTTTGACATACGCTGTTTTAAAGTTATAAATCATGATAGCTGTTAACAGTAGTAATGCTTAATTCAATGTCAAAGCCATCCTTGCAGGACAGTAGTGGTAATATTTAACCTATAACTGGGGGGGATAAGGGAGTTTATACATTTCCCAACGGTATTAGTCCTAAAGAGAATATAATAGCATAACTGGAGTTTGAACTCTCTTACTACAATGTCACACTCCAACATATTAGCTACTATGCAATGAAGATTCTCTTCCAAGTTGATTTTAATGACTCATTGATGTACCTAATATAACGGCTTTGAAGCAGCCATAACTCCTATTTGAAGTTCAAATTTTAAACAATTAAAATTTAGAAATAGTCTTTTCATAACAAGTCAAACTTTTTGTAAAATATAAGATGTGGTCCTCATATTGAAAAGCTTGGTGATCTGTGATCTAGGAAACATTTCCATTTGGAAATATCTATTTTTAGGCATTTATTTCCTACCTTCTCACAGTGCATTTGGCATCTGGAAAGAAGGGTTTGTGACATAATGGTTGTTGTCACAGGAAATGGACTTGGCTACCGGAGTTTAATTCCTGAATGAATTTGCATTTCGCATAGCACTAATAACTTTAAGAAAGGTATGAATAGAACTATTTTCTCTCCAGCTATGGATAATTAGTAAGGCCGACTAGGTTCTTTAACCTTGTTATAGTAACCAGTGTAGGAGAAGGAAAACTCTGAATTCAAACCAGTTGTAGGCCTGGAAAGGGATGGGCTCAGCAAGGCTATTCCTGCTCAAAACATGCCATGACCAAACCAAGTTACTGGACCAGTGAGTGAATGAGATAAGGAGGATTAAGACAAGGAGCAACAAACTGAAAATTGGATAAAAATGCTTGCATAATTTGCTCCTGTGTTTCTAAAAGCCATTCAAATATTCAGATAGTATGTAAACAAGACAAATAAGACATGCTGGACACTGCTGGAGAAGCAGGGATAAACCTAAAAGTGAGGTTCTCCAGTGGACCCCCACATATGGACACACCAGTGTTGGCTGACCTGTAAAGACTTATATTTATCAGTGTGTGGACACTGGATGATGCCTAGAGGACCTGCCAAGAGCAATGGAAGAGAGAGAGAGAAAAATCAAGGGAATCTGTTCAATCGGCATGACTTGGTGATGACATTAGTTTGATTGGATAATGTTCCACTAGAAATAAAATCCTGGTTTAGAAGAAAAATAAATGATAAAAAATTGGGTGGGGTGGGGGTCTTATTTATGAGCCATACTGTGTGCACATATATATATATATATATATATATATATATATATATATATATATATATAAAATAAATTTCTCTTTGCTTGTGTATGCGTATATATATGAGAGAGAGAGTGATAGACAGATAAAATGTTAGAGTGTTTGGCAAAGGCCTGAGAGACTGGGGTTCAATACCAGGTCGAGTCATACCAAAGACCCCAAAAAATGGTACTTGATGCTTCCTTGCTTAACACTCAGCAATATAAGGTACAGACTAAGGGTAAGTGGAGCAATCCAGGGAAAGAAGTAGCACCCTCCTCTACACCTTTGTGTAATAGCTATCAAAAAGGGTGCCTTTGAGTGTTCCTTGACAATGATCAGCCAACTAACTCTATATATGTATAATTGGCTTAACAGTTATTGAATCAGCAACCAGAGTTCAAATCCTGAATGAAGCTGTTGGCATTTCAATTTGTGTTAATGCACCTTGGAAAGTCATGAATCTATCTCTTCCCCCACTAAAATAGTTGGGCAAGCTGGGATTTTAGCCTTGGTATAGCGACCGATCTAAAAGGAAGAATCTGAATTCAAAACCAGTTGTACTCTGCTTAAAAATTGATCTGGTTTTGCATAGTGGAGAAGTTGGCTTACAGATTGATAAAAATATGTCAAAATATACACAAACAGAAGTTGACATGCACCAAGAGTAAATAATAGAGCAATCAGTGACATAAGGATACAGTCTCATAGATTAATTAGAAAGGAATAGAGATGCCAAACCGTGGGGCAATGGTAAGAAAGTTAATCTAGAAAACCATTACTATAGTGAATTTGATCCTAAACTTTTCATCTAGTGCCAAATTAAGCTAAGCTTATCAAATAGATATCAAACATTTTGTGACTGGGTAATGGTTAAAGAGGTGAACACTAGAAGAGTGTTTGATTCTCATTTGATGCTCAATACTTTTGACTTTATGCCAAACAAACCTTAGGAAATAATGAACACTTTGCTATAAAGTAATGGGCAAAGATTTATTATCAAGGACTATTACTATAGTACAGTGAATTAGATCCTCACAGAGTGCTCAATACTTTTCACCTTGTGCCAGACTAATTCAAATTTAGTAAATAGATATTTACTTAGTTGTGGTACAATGCTGGAAGTATGGAGCACCCAGTAGAACAAATTCACAAGTAATGGTTTGCCACACTAGTTTGTTAACCATTATATCATGTGAGGCACCCTTAAGTTTAGTAAGTAGATTTGAATACATTGTTAGATAGCAATAGCTAATTTAGAAGGCTATTAGTATTATGTAGAGAATCTGATCCTCACTTGACTCTCAAAATTTGTCCTTGTGTCAGACTATGCTGAGTTTTGGAAATATACTTAAATATGCATCAAAAGAATGGACTATCAAAAATAACTGCTTATTATAGAGAATAAAAAAAAAAAAAAAAAACTTACCTCAGTATCTCCACCATTGTATCGGTCAGTAAGTAACTCTGATAAAATTTCAGAATATGGTAACCATTTGCGACCGTCTTCATATTCCCAGTGCACTTTGATTCCATCAATTTGTGGTGAATGGTCCAATTTGGTTACTGATGTTTTGCTTTTTTTGGCTGCTGTCTCATGACTACTGTTAGCAGAAGCTGGAGAGAAAAAAAAAAAAATATATATATATATAATATGATATAATATATATATATATATATATATATATTTATTCATGCAATTTTATTTTTGATGACAGTCGTATAACTTACCTTTTTACCTCTAAGATATCTAGTATGCAATACCAGATTCATCAATAAATAAAGGTAATTCTATTGACTAGGGAAGGACTTTTATAATAAATAAGGGAAACATTTTTTGACTGGAAAAGGAGCAATGATAAACAAGGGAAATGTTTTTTTGACTGGGGAAGGACCAATGATAAGTGAGGGAAGGACCAATGATAAACAAGGGAAATGTTTTTTTTTGACTGGGGAAGGACCAATGATAAACAAGGGAAATGTTTTTTTGACTAGGGAAGGACCAATGATAAACAAGGGAAATGTTTTTTTGACTGGGGAAGGACCAATGATAAATAAGGGAAAAATTTTTTTTTTTTTTTAGAATTTTTTCCCCATAAATCTAAACTCTGCATTGTTTGGAATTGCTTTATTGAAAAAAATTATTTTAATCTCTCTGAAATGTTTTGAGGCTATTCAAAATGGCAGTATATCAAACAGAGAGCTTCAGGCTTGAACAGAGATCAGACAACAAGTTTTTTTTTTCTGGCTGAGAAGTGCAAACCATATGAAATCTACAGAAGAATATATAGTGTGCGGAGAAGAATGTTTACAAATGAAATAAGCATGGGTTTGCCACTATGAAACCAAGTCAAAAAGAAAGTCCATAGCATGAAAACACACTCTCTTGGTAAAGAAATAGTTCCAGGTGAGGCGGTTAATCAAGAAAGACATGCTGCATCTGGGACATGAAAGGAGCCATCACTACTGATTTCTTTTGAGAAATGGGCAATTGTAAACAGCGTTTCCTATTGAAAACTCCTTAGGCAATATTTTATTTTTGCATCCCTATTTTTAATTACCCATTGATACACTTTTCAGATTGATTTTAATGGCATGTCAACCCATCTACATTTTTTCTGTAGTTGTTAAGTGTTTCTGTTTTGTTTTTTTTGCACACAGCCCTATTCAATACAAATAATTCTTAAACAGATCTACTTACTCCATAGATGGGACACATGTTTCAAAGTAATACATTTTAAGATTTATTTAACAATTTCTTGCAAGCAATTATATAGTTCGAAATAACTAACAATGATAATCTCTTGAAAACAAATATAGTTTAAAGTAACTATTCTTAATACTATTAATTCATACACAATAATATGATTTCAAGTAACTGTTCCTCTTTAATAATAATATTCATTTATTTTATCAGTTATATGATTTTAAGTATTTCTATCTAATACTGATAATTTGTATACAATTATATAGTTTCAAGTAATCAATAATAATAATAATCCTTTGAAAATAATTATAGTGCCAAGTAACTATTCTTAATATAAATAATTTTTCAAGTTATATGATTAGTTGATTGGTTTAACAGCATGTCAACTCTTGCTGGGTTATCAAATGACAAAGCCATCTTTTTTTTTTACAAGAAATTATATAGTTTCAAATAAATAATGACAATTTGTAAATAATTAGTTTCAAGTAACTATTCTTGATATAAATTATTTGCATAGGTTATATGGTATCAAGTATTCCTATCTAATACTAATAATTTACACAGATTTGTCTTGTTTTAAGTAGTCCTATCTGATACTAATAATTAGCACACAGTTGTAGTGTTTCAAGTATTCCTATCAAATACTAAAAATTTTCAGTCATACGGTTTCAAGTATTATCATTGATATACAAGATTTAATTCGTTTATTAATATCACTGCCTATAGTTAATCATAAAACTAATTATAGGATAAATTACCATTGGCCTAGCGGTAAGAGTGTTTGTCAAAAGACTCAAAAAATGGTACTTGATGCCCCCTTGCTTAACACTCAGCATTATAAGGTATAGATCAAGGGTAAATAGGAGCAATCCAGGGAAAGGGGTAGTGCCCTTCCCTACACCTTGGTGTAGTAGCTATTGAAAAGGGAGCCTTTGGGTCACCCTCGACTATGGTTGCCAACTTTACTTAGTCCAGCTTATTTTTCTAAGCTGTAGCCATGCCAGTACCATTATATGGCTGCACCACCAGGACTCTAACAGAGCAATTAGAAAAAAAAATAAATGGGAATAACAATGATAATGGGAATAACATAATGATAATGGGTGCTGTGCTGAACAAATCCACAAAACAGCAGTTGTACAGCCAATTGCTTCCTATTTCACAAAGCATCTAAGATGAACAAGACATGCTGGTTGGTTGAGTTTTATGACATAACCATTGTTATCTAATGCCAAATCCTTAATATATATATATATATATATATATATATATATATATATATATATATATATCAGGGGCGGAGATGGGACTAGTGCTACTCGTGCCCGGCACGACCAATAACTTGGTCAATGTTATTCAAAATGGATTAAAAATCATCCATTAATTTCAAGCAAACATACTTAGTCTGATCTCAATTAAATTACGTATCTATTCAAGTTTCGATAACTAAGTAGCCAAAAGTTCATAAATATATCTGGGAATAATACAACGATGCTGTTTTGAATGGATGATCTTTGTCCGGCCACCGTCAGATCCATTGAACATCCCATAAAATTGGCTATAATGTTGAACATGCGTAATCCGTGCCAAGCACAAGACCCTTATAATAACAGTAATGTTAGAGAAATCTCGCTTTTGGCTGTAGCCAATGGCAAAAGCAAGTCAAAATACCGTGCTCAAAAAATTAGCACAATGTGACTGCTGACGCCTGTCTTGGGAAGAGGGAGAGGGACAGAGAGAGAGAGAGAGAAAGGGGATAGCAGATTATAGCCGTCGCCGATGTCATCATCGCTATGGTAAATGTTGGTTAAATGGCATGTTTTAATTCGTTTTTTCACTCTTATCTACTGTATTAACAAGACTACAAATTATATAGTATCTTGATTGTTTACAAAAAAACCATCATGCAAGGTACGTTAGTCAATCTGTGCTATACAATGGAGAATCACGCAATAGCAACTATGATGACTTACTTTGGGTCCACGGACCACGGGTTGGGAACTGAAGCTGACAGAGGGCGGGGGAGGGGTCACGAGTAGCAAAAATAGGCTAGAGTCGCCACTGATATATATATATATTAAATATATGATATGTAAACATTTTGTAGATACAGACAGTTAAATGATCAAAGTTCTATTTCTAACAATTCAATTTAGCAGAAGTCAACTAAGTTAAATGGTTCCAAGTATTGCTATGCATCACTAACAATTCAATTACACATCAGTCATTTGTTTATGCACAGTTAAATGATCAAACAGTTCTATTTCAAACAATTCAATGTAGTATAAATCATTTGTTTGTACACACTTTAAATGTTAGATAGTACTATTGTCCAGTAGATAGGACCCTATCAGGTGCTACCAGTCCAGGCCAGAATGGATGGGGGGGAGGGGAATGGCATTGAAGGGGTACTCTGCATTTCCCAAAAGCTCCAAAACTAGAGCCTCATGTCATATCCAGGACACTCGTTGGGTGGGGGGTGTCTTACCCCTCTGCAGAGATGCAGGCTGTGTGTTCAACAGCCCCAGCCAACTGGGCTCAAGACATGCTGGGTATGGCTGGTGAAGCAGGGATGAAATAGTTTGCAAGCTCTTCTTATGGGTTCCCATGCATAGACACACCAGAGTTTGTCGATCAGCAAAGACATATTCATCAGCTCTGTAAAGACACTAGACCCTGTCTAGAGAACCAGCCAAGAGAGAGTCAAGGGAATTTGTGCTAATCAGTAGGACTTAATGATGATAAGGATTCCAAAGGAGAACTAAAATTTTGCAATTATTGAAATAAGATAAACTCATAAGATGTAACTCATGCTCTGTGCAGTGACAGAAACCCAGTGAGGCAGGACACCCTGACCATGACTCTTTCCACCCTGAGATGAATACAATATTTTTCAAAGATGTTGGAATTCACATACAGTTGTATGATTTTAAGTAATCCTGTCTAATGCTAATATTTTATATATAATTATATGGGTTTCAAGTAATTATTTCTACTTAATAATCATTTGTTTGCAAACAGTTATATGGTTTCATATATAACTAATAATAATTAAATCTTTAGTAAACTATTATAACTTTAATTAACTATTCTTAATACTAATAAATGGCACATGTCTATATGGTATCAAGTACATCCATCTAATAAAAATAACCTCCAAACAAATCTATTTCAACTCTACATAGGACCCAAACAGGTACTACCAATCCATCAAAATGGCAATGAAGGGGTATGCCACATTCCCCAAAGCTTCCGAACAGGAACCTCACCATCAGATGTAGTTCAGACAAAGAAAAAATAAAGAGAAAGCTGTAAAAAGTATACATCATAAAAGTCTAAATAAAATTTCTCAAATGTTTATACAGATGAATTTGATGATTGGTTGGTTGGGTTTTGTAGATTATTTAATGCCAAATCCATTTTTATACAAATAATCAGTTCTATTTCAAACAATTTAGTTTAGCATGAGTACAAAGTTTAATTGTCAAAAACATTCCTATTTCAGTTTAGTCAAACAGTTCTAATTCAAACCAATTCAGATTAGTATAAGTATAGATTTTGTTTACACAGTTAAATGTAAAAACAGTTCTATATTAAATAATTCAGTTTAGCGTAAGTACACTTTCAATGTCAAAAACAGTTCTATTTCAAACAATTCAGTTTAGTATAAGTACACAGTTTAAATATCAAAACAATTCTATTTCAAGTAGTTTAGTTTAGCATAAGTATGCATTTTAGTTCTATTTGACCCATAGATAGGACCCTACCAGGTGCTACCACTCTGGGCAAAATGTGGACCTGGGAGTGATGGCAATGAATGGGTGCTCTGCATCCCTCAAAGCTCCAACAATACTGGAACCTCACCATCAGATTGTTTAGTGTCATATCCTCTACATTTGTTTGGTGGGGGAGGGGGTTACACCTCTGCAGAGAAGCTGTTGGTGTATTTTACAGCCCCAGTTGACAGGGCAAAGATGAATTTGAGACCTTCTCAGCATTTGCTTTCAAAAACTAATAAAAAATAGATAAAAAGAATTATGCCTAGTCCCTGGGATACTGATTCTTAAAAAAAAAAAAAAAAATTATATAGCATTTACCCATTGCACTAATCATGAGCCGAAAAAGCCGTTGGGATTGGGCCATATATTTTGGTTACTCTCACTTGTCTGAAGAGAGATGGTCCAGAGTATAATGTGGTGACGCATGTGCCAAACGCACACAAAAATGTTATTTTATATAAATAAAATAAATGAAATTATATATTATTTCAAAATTAATATGGGCTTGTCTTACCAAAATTTAAAACAATTGAAGTTATTCCAATGATCAATTTCAAGTAGTATATAAGGGTCGGTTCGATTTCTTTATATAATGGCATATCAACCTTCGTGGGTGATTTAATGCCAAAGTCATTCTTGCAGAAAAACACCAGGCGTAATATACAATAGAGAAATATGCAACAATATGTTACCCCATAAAAAAGAAAAAAATTTTTTTTACAACCACTGACTCATGAATTCGTTTACATGTGGTGGTAGAAAAATGCAACCCCAATATAAATACAAATTTAATCTATTTTATTAATTGCAATTCTGCAATGTGAACACGTGGACAATAACTGAATTTACGAATATTTCACCCTCGAAGAAAATTATAGTAAGCCTTTTTTTTCTCTTTAATTTCAATTTTAAAATAAAGTATCATTCCCACGTGACGTCATCACTCCATTGGGTCCATTTTTTCAGACAAGTACATACATGATGGGAAGCATGTGGTTACATATTTAAAAAAAAAAAAAAAAAAAAAAAAAAGCAAAGAAAAAAAGTAACCATCAAACGACATTATCAGTGTGCCCTCGTAAAAAGGGGAATACCAAAGAACAACAACAAATAAATACGAAATGTACGTTTATTTTGAGGACTGACCGTTTTTACAAGAAAGTTTATACTTATTCAGTGGAAAATATAGTTACTCAGGTGTTTTTGATTTAAAGATTATTACCAATAATAACGAAATTGTTTCCCCCATCTATTTATGCCAAAACTTTAGCATAAATATGGTTTCGTCAATTATAATAAAAATGATATAGGTCTAAATATTACGATAAAATAAAGTAATTAATCCTAGTGTATGTACACTTGAGACATTTCACAGGATTTAGAAATGTTATATACATATATATATATATATATATATATATATATATATATATATATATATATATATAACGTTTGCACTGCACTAACTTAATTTTACGACTAGATATGTGAATCCGTTAGGTCCACATCCTAACAGCGGTCCATAATGATGTTGAAGCTTCTATTTAGAAGAGAATGAAAGATTCTAATTAGCGTTTTAAAGTGGTGTCCGTTATATCAAGAATTTGGATGATTAAAAAATTATTTTCAGCATCAGAACGTTGACCCCACAACATTGTTATTCAATTGCAAATTGAACTGGACATTGCTTTATTCTGTAAGAGAATTTTAAGTATATTACACTTCTAAAAATCTCGCTATGACTTTGCCGTTATGGTTTGGGTAAGTTATATACAAAAAATAAAGTATTTTAACATAGATCGTTCTTTATAATAAAAATAAGACTTAATATTATATAATTATAATTTTTTTCAAACATATTTTTTGCTTCATGCCTCTAACACCATACTAAGAACTAAAAGAAAAAAAAAGATAGCTATCGTTCATTTTTACCAAATAGTTACAGAAATGATCTGATTTAGGCAAATCAAAATTGTACTGTTCTTTTTCTATAATTTATAATTGAAGAAGAGAAATAACCAACACAGACAGAACAGTTAATAAAATATTTTGGTTGTATAATAATAAACAAAAAGAAAAGCCAACCCATAAAAAAATCATCGAGACTTTTTGAGCCTATAACAAAGATGATCTCAAGCAAGAGTTAAAATTCTAAGCAAGGTTCGATAATATAAACTAAACAGTGCTAGTAAAGATGAAATATTATTGCGATTTTTACTGACTTCTTCTTGGGTAGAGAACTACATACTTGTTCAAATAAAAAAATGAAAAACCTGAAAACAATTTTGTTGATCAAAAAAAAGCAAAAAAAAAAGAGATCTACGCAGCGACATTACTAATCAAATTTCTAGCCACGTTTTTTTTAAACTCCTTTAAAACATAATGAAAGTTAACGGGCTTTAACTTAAAATGTAAACAAATTGACTTTTTTTTTACCATAGAAAGGGAAAAGTTTTGTTTTTATGTTTACAATGCGTACGCAAAAACAAGAACACGTTTTTATGTGATGGAAATAAAAGTTGAGGTCACATGGCCGTTTTTTGAATAGATCAATTTTTTGACATTACTGACAATTAAAAAGGGAAAAAAACTAAAAGGCCCTATTTATCCATACCTCACACCAGACTTTTTTAATTCCCAATAATTTTCAAAGGGTTTTTATATTTTTTATGAGTTTTCATTTTTTAAAAAGTCTTTGACATACGAGCTCAAAGATGAAATAGATCGATTTGTACATTATCATTTTTAACAACAGTTTTGAACAAGAAAATAAATATTTATTTATTTTTGTAATTTGACAATGTGAAAAAGCAAAAACAAACAACAGGTCACATAACTGGTTACTAGTTATGACATATTAGCTATTTATAGCAAAATTAAACACCTAAAAAAGAAAGAAAAAGAAGGGTCTTTCGAAAAGTTTATTTATCTTACATTTTTATACAAACTAACCGGTCGAAAAAATTTGGTAATATCTTAGAAAAATATTTTCGAAATTTTTATACTGTAAGGATTTTGTTAATTGAATGATGTCAGTCAATGTAAACCCTCAAACTGAAACTAAAAACAGCTGGGTCTTCTTCCTAAAAAAAAACAAACAAAAAAAAAACACACACACACACTTATTAGAAATCCAATAAGTTCTAAGACTTATTTTAACCCGAGTTAAAAATTTTAAATTAAGTTTTTCTTTACGTTTCCATTGTAATGTCATAAAGAAAAAGTATGAGTAACTGGCAATTATAATAATAGTGAATAAGAGTGTCCCTTTGTAGTCATTTTTCGTACCAAGAAAACCTAAACTGCCCCCACCAAAAAAAAAAAAAAAGAAAAAAAAAGAAGAAAAAGGATCCAATCTAAACGATTTTAATGTTATATTTATGCGTTCATTTTTTTTAATGTCCACTCATTAAAAAACAAAGAAAATATCAGAAAGAAAAAAATATCCAGCATGTCTACAGTACAGTTTTTGCAAAGATTATCATATGATCAAAACCACGGCCCTCTAGCATCGATCTTAGAAAATGTGTCTATTTATTAAATCTCAATGATGTATATTTTATGCTACTTATGGTAAGGTCTTCGTTTTTGACTCTGGAAATAAAGTTTACAACATAAGGAGAGCAGAAAAATATTTTACTTTAGTTACTTTTATTCGAAGACAAGGAAAAAAAGTATATTAATTTATTCTAATACGCAGTGTTATAAAAATTGATAGCCATATACGTCGTACGAAAACCGATATCTTAAATAATAAGAGACATTTCTCATTTCCAGCTGGGTTGATGCATGTCAGGTTGGAGTTCCGGGTGTAAGGTAGTTTAATTGTACTTCTTGCTCCAAAATAATTAGGTTATATTAAGGGGTATAAAAATAAAAGAAATTAAAAAAAAGTTGAACTGCTATGAAAAGAGAGAAAATATTTTAAAAAAACAACAAATAAACATAAAACAGTTTTTCTTTTTTGTTATTTCTTTTGAAGAAAGAAAAAAAAAACGCGCCAAAAAGTGTAAGCTTACGAAGGGTCCCCAAAAAGAGGAACAAAAAAAGTTAGAAGCCCTACGTTATCTTTTTATTTTCAAAAAGGAAGACCTATTCTTGAATTAAACGATAATATTATTATTATTATTTTCCATGAAGATCAACTACTTACCAGCAACCTTTCGACGGGGCATGACGTTGCGAATAAAGCAGATTTTTTTGTAGTAGTAACAAACAAACAACTGTCAGGACTTGGGCAAGGTCCTTTAATAAATTTCCCGGCTTTTTTTGTTATTGTTAGTTGTTCTCGTCCCAGGTTCGTAAAACTAGGTTCTTAAGAAAATACTGACAGACAACGTTCAAATCTAGCTACTAAAGCTATAATGAGCAGTAGTGCTACTGGTATTAATCTTCTTCCTAGTTTAAGTTTGTAGTACAATAGATTTACCAGTAGTATCGTCAAGACAAGTGTGATAAAAAGTACCGGCCTCATGCAATTGCTTGTTATGTCCCTTAGTGACCGTTGCTTGCAGTATAGTAACATATAAAAGCCAGGCTTAACTTATACAAGTAATTTTTCAAGGTATATGGTCTTAGCCGAATTCATAAACAAAAGTTAGCAAAAATAAAATAATGGATAAAATATTCATCATTCTATTTTTACTAACTTTTGTAGCTTATTTAGAAGACGCTTTTGAAGTAAGTTTTACTAAGTTATGACTTTATAAACTTTTTGAAAGGTATTTTAATTTAGTTTAGCTGTTTCTTTAATTTTCTATTTATCTTTATAACTAGAATATTAGACGCTTGTTGTAGCAGTGATCCATGATGATATGTATGCTTCTGTTTAGGAAGGAGTGAACGATTTCAATTAGCATTATTTGGTTCAAAAATTTCATTATTATCATAAAAATAAAGGAAAAAGAAACTAGTATGAATGAAGACTTCATAAATTGAATTTGCAAATTGAACAGGAAATTGCTTTATTCTCCAAGTTAGAGCATTTTAAGTATATTATTCTTATAAAAATTTAGCTATAATATGCTATTTTGTGCTGGGTTACAGTTTTTTTATACACTCTGGAGAGAAAAACGTACAACAGTATTTCTTTGAAATTGGTCAGTAATGTGAATTGAAAATAAACGAAGAAAGAAAAAAGAAACTACTAAATTAAAATAGTATATTGAACGATTCATTAATTTATATCACGATGAGTGGAATAGAGGAAGTAGTTGGTGACGTCAGAAATACTAGCAATTAATAAAATATAAATTAATAAATTTTAAAAGAAACGCAGCAAAAAAGGTATTTTAAAACATTTTTCGTTGTATAGTGAGTGTATGGATGTTGCCGAAAAAAATTAACTGAGTAACACCAAATCCATCATTCAAAACAGTTAATTGTTTATTTTTGTTTACCTGTCGATCTTCCTATTCGACTTATAATTTCAAATTTTAGAAGAATAAAAAAAATCAATTAAACATGTTCCATGAGATTTTTTTTAATTTGATCTTTTACGCTAGCTAATTTATATTTTATTTTCAATTTTTGGGGCAAATAATTATCATTCAAAACTTCATTGATAACCTTTAAGAAGTAAAATAAAAATTGTTTCGTTTTTCTTTATTTAAAAAATATCTATTTTTTTAAAAACTTTATGAGAATGCTAAGTGTTTGGTTTTCACCGTAAACGAAAGTTATAACTTTTCCACTTCAGGCTTGGGGGTGGGGTCACAAGAAAAAGTAACATTTAATTTAGTAATTAGAATAATAAAATAAAATGTTGATGGTTGACTTAAATAAAGTAAGACTATGTATTACCCGACCAGGAGCAGGGCGCGACAAAAGGTCAATTTAGTAAATAAAATAAAGAGTAATGAAATATCCAGTGTTGATTTTAACAAAGTAAAAGTATTTAATAAATATTAAATGAATAGAATAAATATACTGCTAAGAGGTCATATTTATCTATACAAGATTTAATGCTTTTTAAGCGACATACTGAATAATTTTAATTTTAATTTTTGTGACTTTTTTCTGTGACCTTTCCATTTCTTCAACTGCTCGGCTATTTAATGCCATTACAAAATTTACGTTACCTAACATTTACGATCCCATATATTGTATTTCTATTATTAATGGTGTTTTTTAGGTATGCACAAAAACGCGCATCTGCTAAAGCACCATTAAAAAATTCCCATCAAGTAGACTAATTTTCGGTATTTAAAGCAATAAAAAAAAAGAAGTTTCTTTTAATAGACAATTTTCCTCACAATTCGGAAGACTTTTTTTTCTTTATTGTTTTGTTCACAAGCCCTCCACATCCTCAATCATTTTGTTAATTTGAAGGTGCAGGGAAATGATTTTTGCATTAAACAAATAATTCCATGGAAATTAAATTTTGTTTATTTTTTATGACAGATTGTCTACTTTGTTCGTCTTATTCTTGAAGTTCAAAAAACGATAAAATAAGGTACAATATTGCTCTTCTTGGCATTTTTTTCATTTTTCATTTTCGTAGTCCAATCTTTTACGGAAGTGGTTAATAAAAAAAATTAGGTTTAAAATTGACATTCGTAGAATTAAACTCTTCCGCTCACTGCAGTTAACTGGGGTATTGTTAATTGATGTAAAAATAATAAATAAATTTAACTGATTATATATATATATATATATATATATATATATATATATATATATATATATATATATATATATGAATAGTATCTTTTTACTTTTTGTTTTTTGAGTGCGGTTTTTCATTGGTTGATATTTTTTCTACGAGGGCCCGCAAGAGAATCAATCTAAAACGTCACTTAAGGGAGATAAACCTTTTTTTGATAATTTATTAACATAAAAAAACACGGATTATTATTATACTTTAGAAGAAGCGGCGGCCCCTTGCAGGCTTCCTGCTTCGCACTCCGAGAGAATGGTATTGAGCGTTTCGTCTAATTCACCTGGTCCGAGGAGACCATTCCCCAATATAATTCCTGCTTTGCAGGGCTGATTTCATTGTTGGCGGCCCAATAACAGAATGCCGACAGGATCAAGCATTTTTGTGACGGTCGCGCATGAGTCGGTTCGTGCATGACTCCCGACATTAAAATGACCTGGTGTCATATCCCATCTGGTGAAAGGTTGGATAACTATATCCACACTTTAGAAGAAAAGGAGTGACTTTTTTGGTAATGAATCATAACATTGCCGATAAAAATTGGGTGTTTTTGGCACATGCCTACCATTTTTAACTTAAATTTTTATAAACATTTTATGATGAAAGATTTTTTATATACATTTTATGATGAAAGATATTTTCAATATTTCACAAAAAATTCTTTACCGAATAACGTGCAACACAGCTTAAGACTAAAAAAGAGTAATGAAATAGAAAAGTAAATATTTTTAAAAAAATGTTTATATGAAAAGCCCTGGTGATGTTTGTTTGAGAGAGAGAAAGAGAAAGAGAGAGGAGAATTTGATTTATTTAGTAATAATTTATTTTAAAGATTTTATTCTGTTTGAACGACATAATCAGGTAAATCATTTGATAATGTATTTTAACAAATAGAATAATATATGATTTAAACTGTCGTAAACCAAAAGGGTTGTGCTAGATCCGACTGCGCTCTCACCAGGTAATTCATTGTTAAATTTGCGCATCTCAGACACGAAGGGAAACCTTCATGGACTTTGTGAAAAAATCTTTAACATATTAATAAAAACATCCTAACTTGTGTATATATATATATATATATATATATATATATATATATATATATATATATATATATATATATATATATATACCATTTGTGAGAAAAATTAATGATTTAAAAATTATGTAAATGCACAATCAAAACTAAACAAAAAATCCGCGAACTTTCTATTCAAAAACTTTGCAAACCATAACGAATACTGCCTTTAAATTTTTGTTTATGATATTGTGAAAAATTTTCTTTTGATTGCTATCTATTAAGCACCAAATAATCCGTCTCAAATTATTTTCGGGGTACTTACGAAGTGTGTGTGGGGATAGGGGGTGGCAATTCGCTATCTAAATGCATTTTAAAATGTACCCCAACCGGTGCTTATTGAAAACACAAACTCCGCGGTGGTGACCACTGTTCACCTTGGATCCTAATTTTATTAAAATTTTCAGTATTTTATTCTGTCATGTTTTCATAAAATAATTTTCTTATTTTAATATTTTTAATTTTATCAACATTTTCAGTACTCTAGTCTTTTATACATAAATTTGTTTATAAAAATAATTTTATTTTAATATTTCCTAATTTTATTATAATTTCCAGTACTTCATAAAAGCTTTAAAAGAACGTAAACCTAAAAATAAGTCTCCAGAATGTTATTCAAAACGAAAAAAGAAAATCTCTAAGGGGAGCGTAATCTTACGCTATAAGGTATCTACATCACCGAACTTTCCAAGAAGTGAGAATTACAAAAATGACACAAGAAACCACTAATGCAATAAACTACGGTAGAAGTTTATTGTGTTGTAGCTCAATTACAAATTTATTTTACCTTTCGTAATAAGTATCACACAATAAACTTAAGTATGTTGTATACCGTTACTAAATTATAATTTTAATACTGACTAAAAAAAGTACTGGCTTACAAAAGAAACTAAGAACATACTGTTCTTAGTTTCTTTTGTAAGCCAGTACTTTTCGAAAAAATAAAATTTAATTTTATCAAAAATTTATTAAGTATTTGATTTTATCTAGAAAGGGTGAAACAAATTTAATTTTTTTAAAATTGAGTTACAGGGATAAAAAAAAAATGACTAGAATATCCTTTCCCTTCTTTTTTTTAATAAATTAAATTGATTGATTGACTGGTTGATTTTAATGGTATTTCAACCCGTCTGGGGTTATTTTGTACTTAAAGGTTAGGGAATAGCATTCATTGTACGTTTATATTTACATTTTTTGTGTAATCATTTTGTAAGAGTTTTTTTTTTTTTTTGCACACGACTATATGGTATCAAATATTCCAATATAATACTAATGACTTGCTAACAGATCTATTTGAACCATAGATGAGACCCTTACAGACACTACCACTCTGGATCAGAGTAGATCTGGGAGTAATGGCAATGAACGGGGGACTCCTTACTCCTTGAATCTTCAGAACTGAGGCCTCATCACCAGATGCAGTTTAGTGTCATATCCAGGACACACCTTTGGAGGAGGAAGGGAAGGGTTTTACTCCTCTGCAAGGGATACAGTCAGTGTATTCTAAGCCCCACTGACAGAGTAGTATAAATTAAGTTGTTCTGCCATATTTTTTAAAATTTAAATTGTTCTGCATTATTTCTATGAAGAAAATCATCAAGGTACAAGGGTTATTCAATAAATAAGGGGATTTTTTGGACTAAAGAGGGATCTATTATATATGCAAGGGTCATTCAATAAATAAGGGGAATTTTTTTTTAAAAAAAGCAAGATAATTTTTTCTTCCAGAATTTTTTTTTCTTCATAAATGTAAACTCTGCATTGTTTGGAATTGCTTTATAGCAAGAATTATTTTAATATGGCAAAAATATGTTTTGAAGCAAGTCAAACAGAGTATTTCATGCTTGAACAGAAGTTAGTCATCAAATTTTTGCTTACTGAGAAATGCAAAGCATGTGAAACTTACAAAAGAATATGTCATTTGTACTGAGAAACATGTTTTAATCAAAAAAATCTTTATAAATAGGCTAAACATGGATTTATGACTACGAGCCTGGGTTGAAATACACCGATTTTCAGGAAAGTGAAAAGTTCAGATGCAGCAGTCAGTACCCTATCTATGGGTTAAATAGAACTAAATGATAGTTTCTTGATTTTACTGGGTTTTTTTCATTTAAACTGTGTATTTATGCTAAAGTGAATTGTTTAAAATAGAAGTGTTTTGACATTTAAACTGCATATTTATACTAAACTGAATTGCTTGAAATAGAACTGTTTTGACATCTAAACTGTGTACTTATGCTAAACTGAATTATCTGAAATAAAACAGTTTTGACATCAACTCTGTGTATTGCCCAGTTGGTTGGTGCAGTAGAATACACCAACTGCACCTCTGCAGAGGGATAAGACTCTCCCAATGAATGTCCTGATATGACACTAAACAATCTGATGGTGAGGTTCCAGTGATGCTAGAGCTTTGGGGAATGCAGAGCACCCCTTCATTACCATCACTCCCAGGTCCACTCTGGCCCGGAGTGGTAGTACCTGATAGGGTCCTATCTATGGGTCAAATAGAACTAACTGTATACTTATGCTAAACTGAATTGTTTGAATTAGAACTTTGACTAAATTGAACAGCTTGAAATACAAATGTTTTAGACAATTAAACTGTGTACTTACATTTATGCTGTGTACTTATGCTAAACTGAATTGTATGAAATGAAACTGTTTTTGACATTGAAATTGTACTTTCACTAAACTGAATTAATATAGAACTGTTTTGTCATTTAACTTTGTAATCAAAATCTGTACTTGTACTAAACTGAATTAGCTGAATTAGAACTGTTTGACTAAACTGAATAGCTTGAAATAGAAATGTTTTTGACAATTAAACTGTGTACTCATGGTAAACTGAATTGTTTGAAATAGAACTGACTATTTGTATAAAAATGGATTTGGCAATAAATAACCTACAAAGGTTGATATGCCATAAAACCCAACCAATAAAACAAACCAAATATTTCTACTCTACAGCAGAGACATTGCATAGATACATACATAACTAATTCAGTCACCAAACAGCCTTCTGGTTCTGTTCTTTCAAAGTAAATTATTGAGCTCTAAAATTTACCTTTTGATTTTGATCCTCATGATCAAAATGTCTAATTCAGTGAAATTTCATCAAAAGAAAAAGATTTTTTTATCTTATTGTATTGTATTTGTTTAGAGGGCTATTGCAATGCAAAATAATTATTTGGGTCTAATTAATTTCAAAGTAAAAACTTCATCATCAGAGACTTTTTAAAATATGTTCATTTTTTTGGACATTGTAAACTTGGTGTCACGTGGAGTGTTAGAATGCTATGCTGGGTGTTGTAACCATGGTGCCACATGGGGTGTTTAAACATCACATGGAAGAGACATGACTTCAGTTGTCTTAATCAAGTTCATTTTTTTTAAAATTTGAATATATATTTAAAGAATCTGCATGTTAATGATATATTCAGTATTTAATTCTAATCTAATTAATCTGAGGGTGTAACTTAGCTATTAATAAAGCCTCCTTAATTCTGAGATTACCAATATTATGTACTTTTGCTTCTATTTTAATGGAAAAATTATTATCATTATTTTTGCATTTAATTAAATGTTTATGGAATGAGAATACACATGTGTTGAGGGATTCTTTTATTCTGATGTGGAGGGGTCTGATTGTGCTTCCTATATATAAATTATGGCATTTTATAAATAGTGCAATTTTTTTGGTATATAATTGGATCTTTTATTGGGCTAGAATGCATGTTGTGACAGTATTGTTATTTTTCTTTGTTATGTATTGGTGTAGTGAGGGTCCAGAGTGGGCCAGTTGTACATTTAGCTCTTCCTTATAAATAGTCCTGCGTATTTCTTTGGTGATAATTTCACTGAAATGTGGCAATTTCAGAGAACAGGTGTTAGCAAGTTTATGTAGTTTCTGTGATTTATTATTATTTAAATGTCATGTGATGTTGCATAATCATTGTTTCTGAGGGTGTTTATAAAGTGTGCGGTGTGTGTAATTTTGTTTTTTTCTTCACTGCATCTATTGTTAATTCATTTAATTTAATTTCTAATGTAATTTATTTTGGCACAGAGTGGTAGTGCCGATTTGAAATGCACAAAGAGGTCTTTAGTGGTGGGTTTTCGATAGAAACTACTGTAGATTTTACCAGTTGGTGATATCTGGATTCTAAAATCTTGGAGCGTTAGGGACCCAGTTTTATCTGGATGTTCTATCTTAAGCTGGATATGTCTATCAATGTTTTGAAACTTCTCATATATGACAGTGGTTTCTTCGCTGGATGATGTCAGCAGGAGTATATTGTCTATATATCTTGTGAAGAATATACATGGTGGGCAGATGGATAGTGCTCAACGTTCTAATTGGTCCATATATGAAATGGCTAGTATGCCTGATATACTGGATCCCATGGGTTGTCCTATTATTTGTTTGTTGGTATTTCAGTTATAAATGAAGTAAGTATTGTCTACTATAATGCATAATAGCTGGTGTATATCTGTTGCTGTTAGTTTATGACAATATAAGTTCTTGGAGATTATATGTTCTGATATTAGATCGATTGCTGGGTGTGCAGATACTGTGGTGTAGAGGGAGATTACATCCAAGCTGAATGTGTAATTATTTTGCATAAGTTGTTCTATATTTAGTTGTGTTAGTCTATGGATGACTTCGTCAGAATTTTTATCATGTCCTGAAAAGATGGGAAGCAAGGTTTCAATATTTGTGAGAGAAGCAATGATATTTTATAAAGAGATCTTTCTAAGCTAGAAATGATAGGTCTGATCTGGAGTGTTGTGTCAGTTTTGTGCGTTTTGATGAGGTGGTAGAAACTGGGTAGTTTGTTGTCTTGAGTAATAAAGTTATTCTTGTATTTATTTGGTATATTCCTCTGTTTACAGATGTTTGTACATGCATTATTGATTGAGTTTTCTAATTGGATTGACTGTATGCCTGTAACCTCTGAATAAATATGGTTATCTTTAAGATGGTCTAATGCCAGTTGGTTATGAGTATTCTGTAAGATGATGCAGAATTCCTTACCTTTATCAGAGGATTTTTTTTTAACTTATTCCACCTACAGGTTCAGACAAGACTGCCACAAAACAAAATAGCCATTGATAAAAGACCCCCACCTGAAGTGCAAAGTATATATAAGTATATAACCTGCTTGATTAAATTAAAAGGGGAAAATATCTTATTAATTGATAATTAATGACAATGTTATTATTGTTATTAGTTTTAGTTTGGAACATTATTATATAACTGAGAAAGGTGCTCAGAGTGGAGGGTCTTGTGCCAAACTCGTTACCTGAGGGCCGACCTAAATACAGAAGTGAGGTAATGGAGTGCATGTTTCTAAATTTGACACATTGTTTAAAATGACCATACATGGGTGTAATAAAGGGACATACCCATGTGAAAGCACTGAAGGGATATCATCATCATCATCATGTCTTGCCGCTAGCATGGATATCTCTGACCCTCTCTCGCCACTTCTCCCTATGTTATATTGTCATCTGCTGATTCATGCTGAAATATACATATATATACTGGATACATAACGACGCAATGATAACAGATGCAGTGACAAAGACGCACGCAAGATAAGATGCAGGAAGGAAGACACAGAAAGACTTCTTTACAAATATATTTACCTCTCACTTTATTGCAAGGGTTCGAAAGGGTTGTTCAAGGGTTGCATGTGAGAGGGAGCTGGAGACCGAATATAAACTGTAATATCTTGATCCCACGATTATAACTGTCATGTTGTGTCTTTCTCGTTCTTTAGTGTTGTTCAACTGGAGGCCTAGGGCCCACTGCTGGATGCTGGCTTTCTTTATTGCATCTTATCAGCATCTTCTCTGGACCCTAAACTCCATCAGGGTTTCCGAGGGGCCCCTCGGTCGGGTGTGGCTTTCCCTACCACATCTGGTCACTAGCTGTCTGGAATTCTACTGGCAACTGCTTCTTGGACTCGAACTCAACTGAGTTAAATAATAATTCAACGCCCACACGATCACCCACTGGATCTTTGAAATCGAATGTTTAATCGTCATCAAGCAGAAATAACTGTCATGCAGTTCAGAGGTCACTCTCTTCCGGTGCATCAGTCTGTATTGGCACAGTGGGACCTTCACCTTGTCCCATATTATAAGCCTTAATCCGCCCATGCGATCTCTTTCGATTACTGGCCATTGGAATGTGTCACTTCCTTCCGGTGCATCATCTTGGAATAGCATTTTTTTGGGCCGGGTCGAAGGTCAAAACATAACACCTATCGTTCATCGCCTCTGGCAGGTCTTCAGGGCTACATCCCGTATCTTCATATAGCTGCTGTATGTATGTTCGAGCTGGTCGTCCTGCTTTTGCTCGGCCATATGTAGGGGTCCATAGGAGTACATCACTTATGAGCTCGTCCCTGCTTCTCTTGCAGTGTCCCACATGTCTGGTTCGTCTAACTTGGATAGTTTTCATGATGGAAGGCAGGTGGCCGTATAGTTGGTGCCTTGTGGGGTGTTGCCGCCAGGACTTGTTCAATATTGCTCGCAAGGGATATACCTATATGATAACTCGAAGAGATCTTGGAAAATTGTCATTGGTGAGTTGAAATGACTTTCTCTCTGACACTCATGGTGAATAGATGTATCCATTTCACACTTCAGGGTTTTTATGAAAATACATGTTTACGAGATAAGACACACAAAATAAAAAAGAAGAGAAAAGTGTTGAGTTTCTTCTTTAATTGAACCGAAGAGAATCATCAACCAATGAGTATCCAATGACATACCTCCAAAGTATCTTCAAAGTAAATATTTTTAGCCTTTAAATGATATCTTATAGATTGCCCAGTCTGCTGAGGCTGTAGAATATACTGACTGCTTCTCTGTAGAGGGGTAACTCCCCACCACATGAGTGTCCTGGATATGACACTAAACAATCTGATGGTGAGGTTCCAGTAATGCTGGAGTTTTGGGAAATGCAGAGTACCCCTTTATTGCCATCACTCCCAGATCCACTCTGGCCTGGAGTGGTAGCACCTGATAGGATCCTATCTATGGGTCAAATAGAACTAAACTATGTAGTTATGCTAAACTGAATTGTTTGAAATTGAACTGTTTTGACATTTAACTGTTTGTAAACAAAAAGTATACTTATACTAAACTGAATTTTTTAAAATTTAATCTGGCGTTAAATGACCCAGAAAGGGTTAATATGCTGTAAAACAAAACAACCAACCAACCAACCAACCAGGTATATCTTATAGAGATTTTATCAAAATAAGTAAAGAGATAGCTATATGAAAAGACTTTAGAATTATTTCAACAAATTTTTGTCACAAAATACACTGGAAATTAAGTTGAAATCCAACAATCATTACAATCTTTTTATATAATGAATGTAATATTTTACTTCTTAGTAATAGAGTGTTAATCCCTGTTAGGGTCCTGTCTATGAGTCAAATAGAAATAACTAGCCATCTACTCTACTTGAAACTATTTAACTGTGTACCAGCAAATGTTACTTATAAACTAAAAATGTTACTTATAAACTATTCACTTACAACTCATATGTATTTATATATATATATATATATATATATATATATATATATATATATATATATATATATATATATATATAAACAGGATTTGGCATTAAATAACCTACAAGGGTTAATACACTATAAAATACAACCAACCAACTTCTAAGTGAATGGATAAATAAACAATAATTAATCCTGTTTTTACATATATATTAAATGTATGAATTGTAAACATATTTTGTTGATACACACAGTTAAATGATCAAACTGTTCTATTTCTAACAATTCAATTTAACGTAAGTCAACAAAGTTGAATGGTTCTAAGTATTGCAATATATAACTAACAATTCAATTAAACATCAGTCATTTTTTTACACAGTTAAATGATCAAACAGTTGTATTTCTGACAATTCAATTTAGCATAAATCATTTGTTTGCACTCAGTTTAAATGTCAAACAGCTCTATTTGACTCACAGGACCTTGTCAAGTGCTACCACCCCAGGCCAAAGTGGACCTGGGAGAGATGGCAATGAAGAGGTACTCTGAATTTTCCAAAGCTCCAGTATTTTTGGAGTCTCACCATCAGATTATTTAAAATCATATCCTGGACACTTATTGAGTGGGGTCTTACCCCTCTGCAGAGATTTTACTGCTCAAGATGACTGGGCTCTGGAGATTTGAAGAGTATATAGTACTCTTTCATTGGCATTACTTGCAGGTCCTCTCTGACCCATTAAGGTCCCATCTATGGGTCAAAATGATCTGTTTAAAAATTATTTGTATTTAACAGGACCGTGTGCAAAAAAAAAAAATAATTTGTATGCAACAAGACCATGTGCAAAAAAAAATTCTTATGAAACGACTACACAAAAAAGTAAATATTAATGTACATTGAATGTGGTTCCTGATTCTTAAGGCATAAAATAACTCTAGACAGATTTACATGTCATTAAAATCAATCAATCAATCAACTTTTTAAGCATACTTGGTTCCAAATGGAGAAATTTTAAATCTAGGGTGAATCTTGGGGTGGAATTTCAGTCATATGTATAAATCATAAGTATGAGAATCATTCAATAAATAAGGTGAAATATTGCCTGTTCTGTATATTTTTTCATTACAGAAATTAGAAAACTAAGGTGTGTAGTTTCCATGGCGAAGTGGCTATTGTGTTGGACTGCAACATCATAGTAGGTGAGTTCAAACTCCAGTCATGCTATTACATTCACTTTTAGACTAATACCCTGGGGAAAAGTATGGACCCCTTATTTCACCACCTATAGGTTAAATCATACTACTGTTCTTCTACAAGGATGGGTTTGGTATTAAATAACCCATAAAGGTTGATATGCTATTAAAGAAAGAAACCAAGAAAAAAAGATTGTAAATATCTGTATGGATCAGATGGTAGGGTGAGTTAAGGAGCCAGTGAACCTTTTTTTCCTGGGGGCCCAAATCATTCCTAGTCATCATAAAACTGAAATTAGTTGCTTGATATAAAAGTCTATATTCATTTGTAAGGTTATATGAAACAGAAAGAAAAAAAGATAGGTATTCAAACACAGACATAGTGACAAATTTGAGGCTTGCTGAACCAGTGTTCACTGCTGATAATGAGGAAAATGATAAGATTAGGCTGAGAGGAAATGGTTGAAAAGAAGAAATACTAAGGTGAGTTAAACATTTTGCAATATTTTACTAATGTAAGGCACAATTTGGCAGCCATGGATGCTTTGGCTGAGGTCATAATGATCTACACTGGACTGCTATGCTCACCTGATATTCCCCAAGTGCTACTCTTTAGATGTGCCTCAATGGCTTGCAGCATAGCCTTGGAATATGTAGATTTTAGGCCTACCCAACCTTACCTGCATGTTCTTGCAACTCAAGTGAAATCTTTTGAATCACCTGGTTACTATATTGTGATCAACTGTACTGTCACCTTTTGTACAACTAATGTTTTTGGTTGCTTCCATGGCATTATGAACCAGTTCAAACTCATATAGCATGTTTCTTAATTAAATGACATTGCACACTAATCTGTGCAGCTTGCACAGTCAGCTGGGGCTAAAGAATACAATGACTACATCTCTGCAGAGAGTGTAAACACCACCTGCCACTAAACAAGTGTCCTGGATATGACACTAAACAATCTGATAGTGAGTTCCTGATTTATGGGTTAAATAGAAATTTTTGATATCTCAGCTGTTGGCAAACAAATGACTTATAATAAACTGAATAGTTAGATATAGAACCATTTAACTGTGTGTAAATAAATTACTGATGTTCTTTTGAATTGTTAGGGATACATAGCAATACTTGGAACCATTTAGTTGTGTGCAAACAAAGGAGTGATGTTGAATAGAATTATTAGTGTTAAATAGCAAAATTTGAAACTCTTTAACTGTATGCCTAAATTGAAATATTGGTGGAACATAGCAATACTTGGTACCATTTGACTGTGTGCAAATTAATAAACAGTGTTCAATGGAATAATTAGTGTTAAATAGCAATACTTGTAACCTATCTGCAAACAAATAATTAACATTTAATCAAATTATTAGTGTTAGGTTGCAGTAATTGAAACCATCTGTGTAGAAACAATAGCAATACTAGTGTGCAAACAAATGAGCTCTAACTCATTTAAAAATGCAATTACTTACAAACTATTCCCTTACAAATCATATATGTATATCCATTTAAATGTGTGCAGACAAATGACTGATATTAAATTGTTACTGTTACATAGCAATACTTGAAACCATTTAACTGTGTGCAAACAAGTGATTAATAATAAATAGAATTGTATGTGCTAGATAGAAATACTTAAAACTATTTAACTGTGAGCACCCACCTCCCAAAAAAAACCCTCAGGCTCCTTTAAAAATGTCATCTACAAATCCTAGATATTTAATATATAAGTATAAAGAGGATTTGGCATTAAATAACCTACAAAGGTTGATATGCCATAAAACCTAACCAAACCAAACCAAACCAATCTGTGCAACTTTCAAATTACACATGGAGTGAAGCAACACACAACGTGTCGTCACACCAACTATCATGGTACTACCAACCACTGTAAGTATCTTTAACAGCTTGAGCTGTTTTGGTCATATGATATACATGCTGTAACGTGTACCAAAATATTGTAAAAATTTAACTCACTTTAGTAATAAGACTAAAAAAAAGGAGACAGAAAGAAAATAGCACAAAAAAATTATAAGCAAGTGGTTTTTATTATTGTTATTTAAAATTAAATCCTATATCCAGGGAATGGAGTAGCGCCCTCCCCTACACCTCAGTGTAGTATCTATTGAAAAGGGAGCCTTCGGGTTACTTTTGACTAAGGTCGCCGCCGACTAATATTATCCATCAATTATCCATAATTAAGTACAAAAACATTGTAGTGTTTGCCAATGGCCCGGGAGACCAGGGTTCAATCCCAGGTCAAGTCATATCAAAGACTCAAAAAATGATACTTGATGCCTCCTTGCTTAACACCCAGCATTATAAGGTATGGATCAAGGGTAAAGTGGAGCAATCAAGGAAAAGGAGTAGCGCCCTTGCCTACACCTCAGTGTAGTAGCTATTGAAAAAGGAGCCTTCGGGTCACCCTCGACAATGACTATAGTACATTACAATGTTTTTGTACTAAATTATATAACTATGATGTGATTTAACTAAAGTTTGGTATATTTGATTCTTTTGAAATAGTTCAGAAACAATATATCAGTTTTCATTATCTTAAGTATTCATTCACCTGTCCCATAACTTGGTTTGGTTGTAGGGGGTGCTACTCATAACGTGTGTCTCAGGTAGGAATAGCCTGGTGAAGCCCATGCCTGTCCAAGCCTATGCCTCAGTTCGCTGTGGCCATAGAATACACAGACTGCATCTCTGCAGAGGGTAAGACTCCTCCAATGAGTCTCCTGGATATGATACTAAACAATTTGATATAAGCCTCCTGTAATACTGGAACTTTGGGGAATGCAGAGTACCCTATTCATTGCCATTTGTCCCAGGTCCTCTCTGGCCTGGAGTGGTAGCACCTGATAGGGTCCTATCTATGACTTAAATAGAACTGTTTGACATTTAAACTGAGTGCAAATAAATGACTTATGCTAAATTGAATTGTTAGAAATAGAAAAATCCAACAAACTTGCAGTAAGAATAAGCTCACATTTGTAGCAATTAGATAGACAAAATAAGTATAAAAGGCAGAGGCAAGGAAAACAGGACATGACACTTCAAGAAAACAATGTATTCATAATAATATCAAGTACAAGCATAATACAAAGAGTAATGTGTAAAATCTAATGAAAAGCGAGAGTTGTTAAGGAATTGTTAAGTGAACTTAATCGGTTGCAAAATAATATGTCTGCGAACTTATATTGTCACTTGAGTTGTTTAGTGTCTGTTGCTTGTGTGGTTGACTTTATGTGGTTGTCGGCTCTTATAAGTTGCTGCTGTGTTAACGTCATATCTAGACGGTCTGCAGCGTGTGGAAGAGAACGATAGTTCTCTGTATTTGTATTTGTACCTCAAAACAGAACCTAATGTTGTATGTCTTGTGTGCTCTGATTGGTTGCCAACAATGAGTCTTGACCAATCATGAGCTGTTATCAGGCAATGTTTGAGGGGCAGTAAATGTGAGGTTTCATATGTTATTTCTTTTATTTTAGGAGAAGCAAAATTATAAAGAAGCACATATTCCAGTGGGTATTTCTATTTACAGTGTAAAACACATTAATTTGGACTACAGATGTAATTTATTTTTCTGTCATCCAATCCCAAATGGGATGAATGCATGTGGCAAGAAAAAAAAACTATATAGTTCTTGCATACAATATGCACTGATAACTTTTGGGCTGAAAAATCTGGAAAAGTTTGTCTCTTATATACAAATAATTATGGTATTAATTTTATTTATGTGTAGTGATGGAAGAACATTACTCAGGAACACTTTGACAGGGTAACACCGCTAGTTCTGCTAGACTGCAACCACCACTGCCGACCACAGTCGACTCTGCAATTTACTTTCACTTTCACAGTCATTTAAAATTTGCAATTATAAAGTATAATTAAGGAAAGTTTGTAAGAAATCAAAAGACATTTACTAAAGCAAAGAATGCCATACTTCTACTTTTGTTTCTATAGTTACTTTATGAATAAAAAAATTATAAAATCAAATATTCATAAATTCTCCTCACATTCCCCCCAAAATACAAGCAACTGAAATTGTGGTGAAAAAATATTAGCTGAAAATTCCATTAAATAAATTTTTGATATTTTTAAAGGGAGATAACTCTTATGTGACTTTAACGCAAGGGAGAAAACTTTTTACGTATCACACCATGAAAAACAATGTTAACTGGGTTTGAGACACAGTATACATAATTACGAAAGTGAAGCATTTTTATTTCAAAATACAGTTGTATTCAATGCTCAAAATATGATATGACTGCGCTGTAGATAAGGATTAAATTATAATACTCAGCATTAGTATATATTTATAATAGCAGAATTCTAAAAATTTTTGTATTTTGTTTTTTGCTTCTATAGCTTTGTAGAGAAGAGGAAAATCTCGTATTTTGTTTTGGCGCGCTATTTAATTCAACACTGAATTTCACCCAATCAGGATGACTTATCCCATTCAGCCCGGACCTTCATTTCCGGCTAGCAAAATGGGTGAGCGGAATCCCAGTGGAACATAAATTGGAAACATTCAGCATGCCTTCCACAGGTACCACTTCTTGTCACCCCAAAAATTGACTATGTCGATCCGAGCGTCACTCCGCTCTCGACACACAAAACTACACAGTGACTTTGAATACTTCCCTCACACGTCCAACAACACGCTGCCATCTCAATATCCCGCTAAGCCATTTCGTCTCAAACATCCAACAAGCCTAAACACCATGAGTCTTGCAGCACCAAGAACAAACCAAATATTCAAAGCTGCAAATAAAAACTTTCATTGTTGTTGTGTTGTTAAAACAAAGTTTCGTAATTCATTTGTGTGCCAAAAAATATAGCGTTAAACAAATAACCATTTTACACTCATCACTATAGCTTTTTTTTTTATTAAAGAAATTCATTTCTATTTGTTTTCATTTAGTGATAACTTCTTTATAGAAATGCACAAGAAAACTTTTTTAGTTATTGTTTGAGTAGTTAAAACGTTTTCTGAATAGAAATGGTCATTATAAAGAATGGATTGAGTGGTCAAGCAATCTAGCTGTACTCAAGAGTTTAAAGAAACAAAATGTCCGATTAACAAAAGTCCCATTTATGGAATGGCCTTAAATGAATCACTGTATTATTGTAACATATTGACCCTGGCCAAGCTGTCAAAATAGGAAATGCACCTGTGTAAATAACAGGTGCATCCAGTCAAGGAATATCAGGATATAACTTGACTGTGGACAGGTTGAATGAGTGCAATTTGTGACGCCCACAAGAAGAAGGTGGACGTCGAACAATTATATAACCCGGGTGAAGACAGGAAGTTGGTCAGTTGGAGAGAAGATGCTGGAATGAAGACCATGTCCCAGAGAGGCTGGCCCCCCAGGCCCCCAGTTGAACAGCCCAGGAGAACGGGAAGAATCGCTGTTATGGCCATAAGAGTGGGGGTCAATATGTTGCAGTTCTGTTCGGTCTCCAACTCCCTCTTACAGTGAAACCTTTAGTAACCCTTTCGAACCCTTTCAAATAAAGTGAAAGGTATATTTTTCTAAAGAACTGTGTCGCTCGTCTTCATTGCGTCGTTGTGTTCTGCATGTATATGTGTATGTATAGTGTTCATGGCTATACAACATTATGACTAAAAAAAAAAAAATTAAACACTATTGTGATGTAATGATCCCTACTACTCTGGATTGTAGATGTATCTAACATTTTCAGAGGCATAATTGACAGGTGACAAGTCAAATGTTATAACTGCTGAAGCAAAACCTGGGAAGAGGGAAAATTGAATGGGCATTCATTGATTGGCTAGAATAGAATTTAATGAGATTTGTAATTTCGTAACTACATAATTTAAAAATGATGATGATATATGGATAATGATATATAACTGAGGGGTTTGACATTATATTTACAACCATATTTTTTACACATATCTCTTTGGCCATTCCACAACTTTTACCATATTTTTTACCCATATATGTATATACCTCTGGTACTGTTTTACTACTTTCAGTACTCTTACCATATTTCGTTATACATATATGTATACAACTCTGGTGCCATTTCAATACTTTCAGCACTTTTACCATATTTTTTACTCATAAGCAGATACAACTCTGTGGCTGTTTCACTACTTTCAGCACTTTTACTGTATTTTTTATACATATACCTATACATCTATGTAAGCATTTAACTACTTTCAGCACTTTAACCATATTTTTTTCTCATACACATATACATCTCTGTGACCGTGTCACGACTTTCAGAACTTATACCATATTTTTTACACATATACATGTGGCCTTTTTAGCATGTTTAAGTTAGCACCATGCTAGCTGGGTCATTATACTATTATGCTATAAACCGATTTGGTTAAATGTGCTGCTACCAAACTTTTTATTTACCTCTTTTTAGTGTTATGGTTATCGACCTAGAAAATAGAATCCATGACCTGATTTCAATTCCTGGATGAGACTGTTTGAGTTTCACCTTATGCTAATTCCGTTAGAAAAAGCTTGAATCCATCCCTTCTTTTTCCACTTAGCTATGGGTAAATAGTTGGGCAGACTGAGTTCTTTAGCCTTGGTTAGACAACCAGTCTAGGAGAAGGAAAACCAGCTTTATTCTGCTTAAAAAGTTGACTTGGTGTAACATCCTGCCCATGGCAAAGGGGTTGAGTAAATATATACTTGCCTTCCCTTAATTGTTTTATTTCTTCTTGACTCATATTACAATAATCATAATATAAAGAATATAAGAATGATCAATTGATTTATAGCAAGGGTTCTCATATTTTTTCAGCTTGGGAGCTACTTTTAAGATGACTAGGTCAAAATGATCTACCTAGATTAAAAAATGCTAAATATATTTATTTATATCAATATTGAGTATACGTTATATATACAATATATGTTTGTGTACCTTACATCACTGCATGAACCCTTACAGCAAAATACAATTGAACATATTTATGGTCTCTACCTTACTCTGATGACTTGAACTAAATGTAGTTAGCCAGGGTTGTATAGTCTGTACAGCAACTGCTGGTAGCCAGCTTCAAGCAGGCTTCCAAATGATCATTAGTCATGAAGAAATGGTACTTGGACTTAATAATTTGCATGTAGGAAAAGTCTGATTTGCAAAAGTAAGTTAGATCGATAATAATAAGTTTATATATGTAACTGCTTTGCCTGTTGCCTGTGCATTTGCTTATATGCATTATGCATAGTTTATCATATTTACCCAACCCCTCCACTCGGGCAGGATATGACACAAGGTCAATTTTTTTTTAAGCGGAGTTTAACAGGTTTGAATTCAGAGTTTTCCTTCTCCTAGACTAGTTGCCTCACCAAGGCTGAAGAACCTAGTCTGCCCTACTATTTACCCATTATGCATAGTTTATGCACTTTGTTATACTTTTAAAATTCTGCTGTGCTACAAAATTTGGACTCCATGCTGTTGTACTGTACAAATGCATACCATAGTAAATGCTCTTCAGGAGACAAAGGACAAAGAAAAAGAAAAGATACCACAAGATTTGAGAGACTTGGATGGGGTGGGTGTGACACTCTGGGACCATTCTCTAGCTCTTCTTCCTCTGCCTGGCATGTGGTGTGAACTCTAGCCTGCCACTTCCATGTTTTCAGACTTGATCTGACATGGTCCTCATTGTGACTTTCTCTGTCCTGGGCTGATCAGCAACACCCACTCTCATATGATGCAGCTTCTTGTGGCACTTCCACTGCTCTGAGCTGATCTCCAACTGCTAGTTTTCAAAATCTAATTTATATATATGGAACACACAATCCCCTCCCATTTCTGATATGAACCACTCAAAAAAATCTCTTCCATCTACAAGTCAGTGCTGAAAATGGTGCCTAACAAAGATAAAAATGAATCTCTTTTATTCTGAACTTTTGACCAGCATTACCACACATGCATGCATCCACACCTACAACACACATACTCAACATGTTTACACACACACAAATGCAGATATATCTAGGCCCCTATATGGACACACACACACACACACACACACACACAGATATATACATACATGCATATATATATACATATACCTATGGTACTACTATGTCAAAAGTCCACAGTGTCACAAATGACATACGATCTAACTGCACTAACTTTGCAATCTACCAGTCAATTGTGATTGACATATTGGGCACACTTGATTTATAGTATCTTCCAATAATCCAGGCTCTTCTGAAGGTTTTCAAATGTTTACAGATAACTGATT
This sequence comes from Sepioteuthis lessoniana, assembly GCA_963585895.1. Taxonomy (NCBI): domain Eukaryota; kingdom Metazoa; phylum Mollusca; class Cephalopoda; order Myopsida; family Loliginidae; genus Sepioteuthis; species Sepioteuthis lessoniana. The sequence goes on along the minus strand of OY757926.1, from coordinate 62,381,908 downwards.
GGTCTGGTTTGGTTTGGTTTTATGGCATATCAACCATTGTAGGTTATTTAATGCCAACTCCAGGTAATGCATATGTATTAGATATATATGGTCTAGTTTGGTTTTATGGCATATCAACCATTGTAGGTTATTTAATTCCAACTCCAGGTAATGCATATGTATTAGATATATATGGTCTAGTTTGGTTTTATGGCATATCAACCATTGTAGGTTATTTAATGCCAAATCCAGGTAATGCATATGTATTAGATATATATGGTCTAGTTTGGTTTTATGGCATATCAACCATTGTAGGTTATTTAATGCCAAATTCCGTTCATACATATTTATCAAAAATATATGATTTGTAAGAATATTTTGTTGATAGCATTTTTAAACAAGCTTGAACACTATCAGGTGCTACTATTCCGGGTCAGAGTGAACCTGGGAGTATTGGCAATGAAGAGGTACTCCAAATCTCCCAGGCTGGAGCCTCACCATCAGATTGTTTAATGTTATATCCAGAACACTCATTAGGGGGAAGGGTCTTACCCTTCTGCAGAGATGTAGTTGGTGTATTCTACAGCCCCCACCAACTGGGCTGACAGATAACTGAGTTCTCATCAACCTTGCATTTTAAAGCTTCATAATGAAAAACATATAGTTGTCCACTTTTAGGATTTATTTCAAAGAACAAGTTACCAACTTAAAATAATTTTGGGCAATATGGTTACATTTCCTTCCAATTTCCTGATTGTGTGACCAACTTAAGTGACTGAGACCCTGCTTAAAATATTGTCTCAAAAATGCTAAAATATTTAATACTCATTGAAATTCATACAGCTTCTCAATTATTATTACACTACCTTTACTAACCCAACACCATTGGGACATGAGTAGTGCTGAATTTGTAAAAAAAATCAGCGAAGGTTACCTTTAAATAATAATAAATTACCTCATCATATTTTGAAAATATGTAAATCTATACAAGATGATAAGAGAACAGAAACATCAAATGAAAAGTAAGTGAAAATTCAATTGAGTAATGTACTGTACAGGCCATGTATAAAGTAAAAGATACTGCTAAATGCATAGAAATTAAGTTACAACCAAAAGATGAGCACCTTCTGAAGTGAAAACTGATATATATTTAAATAGATCCACATCTTCATTTACTGGAAGCTTGAATCACTTTATCTGCACTTATCTGCTTCTTCCATCTTTCATTGTTTTTATTCTTTCTTTTTTTCACTCAGGTTTGTGTGGTGGCCTAAAATATTTAAGAGGCCAATTAGGCAATCAGCTTTCTGATTATACTACCAGGTGGCACTAGCAAACATACACAGTCCTGTAGTCTAATTTATCCTTGCCAAGGATGCACATTATTATCATTGATTATATTATGATTAATAAATTTAATTTTTATTCTATCAGCCAAAATAAAGTATAAATTGTCTTATATTGCAATTTCTAATGGCAATTCTAATATAAACAGATGTAAGGGTTAAAATATTCAAGGTAACAGTGGATGTGTTAAATTTAATTCTGTTCAAAAGATAAAGTGTACATAGACTTATATTGCAATTTTTAATGGTAACTTGGTCATTAACTAAGACACAGATAACATTATTTTAGGATTCAAATGTTAAAGGTAGCAATGAACATCTAGATCTGTAGAGATTTATAGCGATCAAAGAAAAATTAAAGGTGCCACAATAAATGTCATGTTTCAAGACATCTTTTCCAGATCAATAGATTTCTCAGGATGATTCTGACAGTCTGGTTTCATTAACTCTGAGAAATTGAGAGTATGTTTCAGGGTGCCACTTAATAAGATCATCCATAAGGCATTCATCCAATTTATCTTCATTAGTAACTCTCTTCCGACAGTTAAATAGGCTTGATAAAATGGCTCCTTCATTTCCACCTGGTAATCGTTTTAAGGAAATAATGCAAAACCTCTTGCAGAATAGGGATCCAGTAGGAAGTGTGTACTCAGTTGAACATTTGAAACCTGTAGTCAAGCAAGTCATGCAATTGGTGAAGCAATTGACTCCATTGTCTTTGAAGATTTTTCCTGAGATGACTGAAATTTCTACCCAGAGCAGCAGTGATAGAAATAAAAATGCTGGCACTTTCAGCTTGGATTCCATCTCTATCCAAATTCTTTGCAACTGGCTGAAAAAAACAAAAAAGACAAAAGATGAATATATAAAGAATAAGAGTAATTCTAAAGTTATATTTAATTAAAAAATGTGCCCTGTTGATGGGGCTTAGAATATGTTAACTGTACCCCCTGCAGAGAAGTAAGAACCCACACCCACCCACAAAAAAATGAATTGTCTTGGGTATGACACTAAACTGCATCATCTGATGATGCTCTATTTCTCAGTAGCCCAGTCAGCTGGGGCCATAGAATACACCGACTGCATCTCTGCAGAAGGGTAAGACTCCCCCAAGTGTCCTGGATATGATGCTAAACAATTTGATTGTAAACATCCAGTAATACTGGAACTTTATGGAATGTGGAGTACCCCTCCATTGCCATTGGTCCCTGGTCCATTTGTTATATATTGACCGTCAACCCGGCTAAATATGCCATTCCAAAGTGATGCACCAGATGGAAGTGACACATTCCGACAACACTTATGAGGAGAAATCGCGTAGGTGGACTTGGCTAACAAAATGGGACAAGGTAAAATTCCCATGGTACACTCATAGACTGATGCACCAGAAGAGAGTGACCTGTGAACTGCATGACAGTTATTTCCGCTTGATGATGATCAAACATGCCATTCCAAAGATTGAGTGGGCGTTGAACTATTATATAACTCGGTCAAGACAGGAAGTCAGACAGTTGGGGACCAGAGAAGTTACTGATAAGATGTGGTAGTTAAAGCCACACCAGGCTTAAGGAGCCCTCGGGGCCCCTGATTCAGTTGGGGATCAGAGACGTCGGAGACACGATGTGGTAGGGAAAGCCACACCCGGCTGAAGGGGCCCTCGGGACCCCCGATGGAGTTTAGGGACCAGACCAGTTGGTGATAAGATGCAGTAAAGAAAGCCATCATCCAGCAGAGAGCTGGGCCCCTGGGCCTCTGGTTGAGCAGCCCTGGAGAACAAGAAAGACACAACGCTGACGACCATAAGAGTGGGGGGCAATATATTGCAGTTCTGTTCAGTCTCCAACTCCCTCTCACAGCAAAACCCTCAGAAACACATTCTCAATCTCTTTTTGCTTCCTCTTTGAACAGTAGAGATGTTATTTCTGACCCTGACAGGGAGTGGTAAAACCACCTGGCTTTATTATATTCACTCATCAAGTAAGCCCTTTTCAATTTTTGTACACCTTCTACACATATTGCTTGTTTATAAAACAATTGAGTATATTTCTAGCTATTGGAAGATTTGTGTATTCTTTTTTTTAACAACACTGGTATGTATATTGCATATATAAAAGAGTAAATTTTCTTGTATGTACAAATGCATTTATTTTGTCTTTCTGTTGTGCTCAGTGTTAGTATACCACAGATATTCTAATGATTATATTGGTCTCTGGTGAGAAGTGAATTAACTAAATATCTTCCCTACTTTCAAGCATTTCTATATTTTTATAAAGAAAATATTATCTCTGTCCTATAATATTTGTTAGATTTAGTGAATGAAATTTATATGAAAATATAACAACAATTATGGGACAGAGGTAGTATACAGATTTGTTTAGATTTTGATCTTCAAGACTCAGAGTATTTCTTTTTTGTTTTTATTAAGATATTCAGAAAGCAATGTTAAATTTCTGGAGATGGAATAAAACTGTTTAAATGTAATTGTAGGGAGGAAAGAAAAATAATTGTCTTTCCTTGAGTTGTGGGCATGGCTTACCATGTCATATGTTCATTGGTAACATGAGAATTGAGACCCTTTAAACTTACTTTTTGTGGTTCTTGTCTTTGATGGGAGAAGATATAATCTTCAGTCTTCACTAATGAAACAAAGTGGACATGTTTTTTTTACCTTTTTTTATTGAACAGAATAGAGACTTTTGTCTTCAACTTTAGTAAACTACTTTATTTCACCTCACCATGAAAACCACCCAGGAAAAGTAAGACTTCTACACTCATTTTTTTTGTACTCCCTTTTATACATTGCGTGTTCATGGAACAATATTTATACATTTAATCTTTTGGGACATATTTGTTTATTATTGTGATCCTTTTTATATGTTTGTTACATGTACCTATTAAATGTATTATATGTGTATAAGAGTTTATATCATTTTTTAATTTCTGTTTATTCAATGGATACACTAATGTTAACATTAGTATCTGATGAGTAGGGAATGACTAAATATCCTTACTAACATCAAATAGTTGATAAAGTATGACTAGTATAATTAATTCTGTTAAAAAAGTTAAATTTATTTCACAAGAACATAATTATTATTAACAATGATAAAAATCATGCCATGAAAATATTCTTTTATTTCATGCTAAAAAAATCTGGATGAAAAATTAATTTCAATATTGAAATCATAGTTCCACATCTGTAAGATCTAAGTGAGAAGCAATGTTCAATGTTTTAAAAAAAATCAACAAGGTAACAAATTTTTAATCTATTTCTCAAGAATATAATCCTAATTATCAGTAATGACAAAAGCTCAATATGAAAATTATTTTCTTCTTTGTTGAAATAATATTTAGCGATAGAATAAAAGTTGTGTTGATGTCTAAATCTAAAATCCATATACATAAAGTGTCATTTAACAATTGATGGAATGTGACTAATTTCAGGAGTTATTTGGATATACATTGCAATTACTGTAGAGCTTTGTCAACATCTTGAACCAAAGAAGTGGAAAAAGTTACACAAACATCTCAAGGAAAGTATGTCATGATTCAGAATGACAGTGAAAACCTACAACCAATAAAACAAACTTGGGAGAAGATCAAATTGTTTATTTGGGACCTTTCCCTACTTCTCTATAACTCAACTAGTTTAACCCCTTAAGAACTACATTTAATCATTTCACTAAAAAGTTTCTTAGTGGGAAAAACCATTTAAGTTAAAGAAGAAATCAATTCAGTATTATCCGAATTGTTTTCATCTAGAATTTCAAATTTTAAAAAAAGTGAAGAATGAATGAATTAGTTTGTAGAGGAATTGTAGAGAATATGGAATAAGAAATAAAGGTTCCTCTCTGGAATGAATCTAAAGACAATTTGTTTGTAACTTTTATTGACAGTTCAGTTAGATAGGAATGTTGATACAACAAGGAATAAGATACAAAGAGAGGAAAGATGGTGAACTGAATTGACTGTTACTTGGATTCAGGTAAAGGCTCACAAAGAGTATAATAATACTACTATTAATAATAATACTGAAAATCAAAGAAAGCAAAAAGATTGCCAAAAAGATCTTGCATGAAGGTGACAGTGATACCAATTGTAGTTGGATTTAGAATGGTTCCCAAAGAGGCTGGGGAAAATAGACATCAAAGGAAGAAACAAGACAATCCAGACTACAATACTGTTAAGATCAGCAAGAATACTTAGAAGAGTCTTGGAAACTTGAGGAGACTTACTGCAACTCAGACTTTGGTGAAAAACTACCAATTAGAAATGGAGTGAAAAACTCACTAGTAATGAAATAATACTGAGGAGGGTGCTGAAGTTTTAAGGAGCCTTGCTGTCACACAATCTCTTACAATAACTACCAGGCATCAGGTGAGAACATGCAAATATGTGAGTAATAATGGTTGACAGTGCTGCATCTAAAAGTAAAAATGAATAAATAAAAGATGCTATTATTAGTCCTTCTGTATTAAAAATGAATAATAAGGTTTTTATTCCTTCTTGAAAAATATGTCATTATTTTTTATATTTGGTTTGAGTGATTTGGGAATGATTGATTGAAAGAACAAATATTAGCCACATGTTTCTTAGGCATTTGATTTACAGGATAAACAGGTTTTTCTCAGAATAATAACCCATTTTCCTTGTTGGGTTTGTAAAATGGTAATTCCTGTGTATGGAGTGAGTGAGGAAGAGGCTCTCTGTGATTGGATATACTAATCACATAATGAGGCCAGAAGTCTTAGCTCAAAAATTCCAAATCCAGTCATACAGATTCCACCAGATGTTCCATGAGGCGGGGATGTTAAAAGCTCTCAAAAAGACAACTCTAAGATACCAGATATCTTCTTCAGTGCACCGGTAAGTCTCTCAAACTCAACTGTATACACAGGGAGGACTGTATATTTTCATTAATTGTTTCATATGTTGAATAATAAATTGTTAGAATTAAACAAAGTATTAATTCATTTATTTGTTGCTGTTAACCTTAAAATAAATGCTATAATAACACAATATCCTTTACATTTCAAATTAAAATGACTGTTTATATGTTCCAACTTATCCAATAACAATAATATTTATATCATTGATGTAATTCAAATTGAGGGCACTACTTTTCACTCAACTAATATGCATGAAAAGTTGAAGACACAGATATGCATCAGGATGCTAAAGTTTTTAAGTTAATCATACCATTTGTAATTCTCAGTGTCTCCACTGTGTTTGGACTTAAATCATATCTGTCATGGCAACTTAAGTTGTGGCTGAAAGTTTTTCCTTTTTTTTCTTTTGCTTTAGAAATTTTAAGAATATTTAGTTGATTGGGAATAAAAGAATGCTGTGACTGTTTTCACTTTTAAAATATATTCTTAGAAAATTTATACTAGGGATATCTGGTGTTGTCTGAGGGGAAAAATAACTTCAAATATGACTGCAGTTAAAATATTTACTTTAATACAAGAGCGAGTGAAAAGTCTGGCCATGTTCTGGTAATGTGAACCACAATTTGGCAACTTTTGATGCTTTTGCCAAGGTTGTGAAGATAATGAACTATGCTGGTTTGTGAGATGCCAAGCTTGCCTGATACTATTCTAGTGCTAATTGCCAGATTTGCCTATTTGGCTTGGAGCACAATCTCAGAATCCACGGTTTTAGGCCTACCTGAACTTGCCTGATTATCAAGGTTCTTGCAACCAAAGCAAAAGTTTTTAACTGTCTGATTACTGTACAGGGATCAAATGTATCTTCATCTTTTGCAAAACCAATAGTTTGGTTTCTTCTTCAAACTGGAAACGTTAAGTTCCCAAATTAGACTATGTTGCACATTCATTTGTGCAGCTTTCAAATTACATACAGAGTGAAGCAAAACAGATTGTGTCATCGTACCAACTATCATGATACTATCAACCACAGCAGGCACTTTCCACAGCTTGAACTGCTTTGGTTATATAATATACACACTGCCAACTAAAATGTACTAAAATGATGCAAAACTTTTGACACACCCTAGTAATATTTACACTATCTACATGGAAAAAAGCAGTTATTCCTGAAAAACATTTTCTTATGCCCATATCAAAATAAATAATGTAGTCTCATAGTATAACAGGGCTTCTGTTATCCCATTATTGCTTTCCTCTGCCTATTGGGTGCTACTGCATGCTGTTTGGAACAAATCCTGGAAGCAGTATATATATATATATATATATATTTAGCGATATGAAATGTTTGTTATTGTTTTCAGGGAAGAAATGTATTCTTACACATGTGTGTTATTCCCTCGCTAATTGTTGTTGTAAAATAAAGGAGGAGGTGGAGAAGTAAGAAGAAGAAGATGCCGTTAGGTTTTATATGAAGGTTTTTAATGGCAGCATGGAATTAAGGGTTTATGTTTATGCTGCAAGTCTCATAGTAAGGAAAGAAGTAAGGAAACGAAATGAAGTTATGATAGAGTTGAGAAAGCAGCACATGTCGTTGGACGTGCGAGGGAAATATGTTTGCAATTGTGGAGCAAAAGTCGTGTTTGTTGTTTGAGGAGAGAAACATTGAAGTCACCGTAAGTTTGTGGTTCTGGTTGTTTCGGGGAGAAGCGTGAATGTCTCCAGAAAATGTTGCCCAGAGGTGAAATAACTAGGTGTCAGAGTGGAATTCTGCACCGCAGTCGACATAGCCAATTTTGGGGGCGACGTAAAGTTGTTCCTGTGTGCGGCGTATTGAATTCATCTAATTCATATTCAACTGGGAACCCTTGGTCTAAGAGAAATAGATGCAAGGGGTCCATAAATTAGACTGTTTCCCTCATTGTGTCAATGCTGCTGCTGCTATTGAAGAGCAGACAGTAAGACGTCTCTACTGAACGAAGAAGTTGTGCGAAAAGAAGGTGTTTGGCAGCTTTCCCCAGTTTGTGCTGCCTGGAAAGATGCTCCAGGCTGAATAGGATAAGTCATCCTGATTGGGTGAAATTATGCGTTGACCCTAACGGTTGAATTAAATTATGCACCAAACAAAACTACAAAATTCCTTCTGCTACATATATATATATATATATATCATGTTCATTGCAACTCAACCTCCTGTTATTTGTTTTATTGCTTGCTTGTTTTACTTCATATTTCATTTCAGCATTAACCTTTTTATCACAGTATCCAAAAGACTACAATATTAAGTTACATTTCTTTACAATCTTGTAACACTTAATTTACTAAACTCACACAACCAACATAACATACCACTGATAGAGTATATGTAGAGATATAAGTAAAAGTAAAGTTGGCGACCATAGTCGAGGGTAACCCGAAGGCTCCCTTTTCGATAGCTACTACACCAATGTGTAGGGGAGGGCGCTACTCCTTCCCTGGATTGCACTACTTTACCCTTGATCCGTACCTTATGATGCTGAGTGTTATGCAAGGAGGCATCAAGTACCATTTTTTGAGTCTTTGGTATGACTCGACCTGGGATTGAACCCAGGTCTCCCGGGCCATTGGCGAACACTCTAACCCCTAGGCCAATAAGTCCACTAAATTATAAACTTTTAATTCATATAGTTAACTCACATGAGTCAAATGTAAGAAATAAAGAAACATAGATTTTGAGCCAGTAATCCCAAATCCTATTAACTGGATTTTAAAACCAAACCCCAACAACTATATCAGAACATTTGATATATAAGTAATAATGGCTACAGCCTGACATTCCTTTCCCTGTTAAGTAAGTGAAGACATGGGCAGGTTACTTTCTCAATAAGCAAATGAAGACAGATTGCATTCTGTGACTCAGACAAGTATAAAATAAATAATGTTTACTCAAGCTTTCTCATTTCCTGTTTTTACTAAACATACTTTTACTGTTTAACATATGTATATTATGTTCAATGCATTTGTTATAAAAGTTTGTTCCTTTTTTCTTTCTATAATCAAATGTTATTATAGTTGCAGCACTTAGACTCAAACAAAAAGCATGGAGAAAAAGCTAAATGGGAACTACACAAGATTCTGTGAACTGTTTTGAAACAATCCAGAAAGCAGCATTAAATGAATTGGCAGTTGTATGGCACTTTACCTCCCATCTTAGAAACCATTCAAGAAAGGCAGGGAACTGCTGGAGAAGTAAAGACAAACTTATACGTGATGTTCTCCAACATCTGGACACACCAGTGTTGACTGACTAGTATAAACTTACATTCATCAGTTTTGTGTGGACACTGGGTGATGTCTAGAGGATTTACAAAAGGCAATGGTTAATAGAGACAAATGGTGAGAGAGAGTGAAAGGAATCTGTGCTGATGGCATGTCTTCAGAGAAACCGGTAGCAGAAAGAAAGAATTTTAAATTACTTAGTGCGGGAATTGTTTTTGCCGTTGGAGCTTCGAATTTGTATATTTTGTCCAATGAGAATGACTGATGCCATTCTGCCCAGGTCACCTCCCTGGGAAACATAAAAGGCCACACTAACCATTCTTGCTCTCTTTCACTTCCTCCTTGCTAGCAGCAAGACAGACCAGCCAACACGAGAGAGAACATTCTCTCTCTTACTTACCCAGGTTGATTCCAGCTGCAGACAGATGGACATCTCAACAGGAAAGAGCACATTCAACATTGTTCCTCTGCTTCCTTTGGGAGACCATTCCTTATCAATTATTTCTTCCTTCTAAATCAACTAGACCTCGAAACTTCTGGCTGAATGCTAAATTCCTGCTCAGCTATTTACAACTGTTTTCTTCTTCCTGCAACTTACAGCACAAGGGTTTCTTTTTGTCTCAAGCTGTATTTAAAACTTCCAAATTGAAAACTATCAATATCTTCATTAATTCATTTGTTCTTCCTTCTAACCCTAACCCTAACTCTGCCAAGAGGCAACAGAACTCTACAACCTCAACAGCCATTTTTGTATAAAATGGTGATATTATCTGACCTCATGTTATAAACCGATTAACAGATTGCCATGAAAATAAAAACAGATTGATATGTGATGAAAAAAAGAAATCATGGATAAAAATCTATGAAATTAAGAGAATAGACATGAACATAGGAACATGTATTTGAATGTTACATCTTGTTATCAGTTCAGAAAAATAATAGACTATTCTGTTTTCTATAGTAAAATCATTTACTGTGCACTTATATAATACTTATAGTTCTGTTATATATTCTGTTAATAAAGCATGCTTCAATTCCTGACCAATTAGAATGCTTTTTTTATGCAGTGAGATTTACACATATAATGGTCTCTCACCAAAGTGTTTCACCAAATCGGAAAACCAAAAAAGACCCACATGTGTCATAATTTTTCAAAAATATCTTTTCCTTATTTTGCCACCAAAATCTAGTGAGTCTGAATACCAACTATCTCCACTACTCAGTAGCAGTCCAATAGTCAAAGAATCCAGACACAGACCTCAGATATTCTAGCTTTGGAACCAAAAATATCAGTCCTAAATTTCACGATGATTATCCTTAAAGAAATTCAGGACTGACACACAAGTAAAAGAATACTAAAAATATTTACATCCATTGTACATATACAAAAAATTAATACTCCCACAAAAGCATATTTGATAAATTGTTGCTTATTGCTAAAAAATCATACATAAAAGATAACATGTGTTCAACTCAACCTCCTGTTATTTGTTTTATTGCTTGCTTGTTTTACTTCATATTTCATTTCAGCATTAACCTTTCATCACAGTACCCTACAATATTAAGTTACATTTCATTACAATCTTGTCACGCATAATTTACTAAACTCACACAACCTACATCACATACCACTGATAAAGTATATGTAGAGATATGAGTCCACTAAATTATAAACTTTTAATTCATATAGTTAACTAACATGAGCTTAATGTTAAAGATAAAGGAACATAGATTTTGAGCCAGTTAGCCTAAATCCTATGAACTGGATTTTAAAACCAAACCCCTATAACTATGTCTCTGTAATTTTGTATAATTCCCATGTTTGGTTGGATTTTGCCAGTCTGTTCAGACATAAATCATAATGGGTTAATCTATGTGAGCTAAGAAAAAAAAAAAGTGGGTCGCAATAAAGAATAAACAAAAGTTGTTATTGACTAAACTTTGCTTAGTTTGGCACAGCAGCCTCTGGTTACTTACAGTACCACTGTGGTCATCCATCAAAGATTTGATTGGGCTTATTGTTACTTAACTTCAGTGATCAGTAAGTTTTCATTGCTATTTACTAAGCTTGGGCTATGTCTGACTCACAGGATTCAGATTATTTACAATACCAGCTGTTACTAAGTCATCACCCATCTAAGTACTGATCAGGCTTATTGCTACTTAACTTCAGGGATCAATACATTTTCATTACTCTTTACTAAGCTTTTCTTAGTTTAAAGTATAAATAACGAAGAATTCAATCAACCAGATCATTTGGTCATTCAATTAATTTCTTCCACAGCCAAAAGGTCATTCCGACTACTACCAAAAAGACTTTTCACTACAAGGTCATGTACGGGCAGTAGAGAGCCACATATTAAGACTCAAAGGAAAAGACATGCGACTTTCTTTTACCAATGCAACATGTTGTCACCAAAATCTTAAGAAAACACATGTGCGGACTTAATGAAAGCAAAGACCCATACTTATGGTCCATCATTCATATACACACACACATACCCATATATGTAAGTAAAGACAATTATTTTTACCCTATTTACTTCGGCCAACAATGGACCCATTTATTTGATAGATTTTTACTAACATGTAAACACACACACGTGCAAACAACCCTATTTTCATTTAACTGGCCATAACTGTATTTCTACAAAGGCCGCTCGTACAAAATATGAACATTGTGTTTCTCATTATTTTTTATTCCTGTTTTGTTATGAATATTAAATTGTTTGTTTCTTAGTGTTCATTGTTTTGTTATGAATATTAAATTGTTTGTTTCTTAATGTTCATTGTTGTCATATTCCATTTGTTTTACGTACCTGTAAAATTTGTATTGTATTTGTGGTGGAACTAAACGTGAAAGTAATACCCATAAAATACGGACAAGAACTCACTCTCACTTGCTACAAATTGGAGAGTAACATATCCACTAAACAATAACATACAGTCACCCCCTACAAGTTAAAGCTATATGAGGTAAAACAAATTGAAAAGAAACAGGAAAATTACACTTGGGAGAAGGCTTAAAAAGAAATGAAGACAGAAGAGAAAGAAGTGACAGGTTCAGATCAGTGTTTCCCAATGCTTTTAGTAACCCTTTTAGTAAAATTTTTTTGATCTATTAAAATATAATCAAAGTTGTCAGTGAAGTCCATTGTTCCTCCCTTATCTTTACTTCACTGATAATGTATGCAAATTTGCTCACTGTTCCCTGTCAAGTTTCTAAACACCACCTCACCCAATAGGTGGCACAGATCCCAATGGTAAATGCTGTTTTAGATATTTAGAGTCAAGATTAACTCAGAGGAAGATGAGAAGAAAGAAATGGAAAGAAAGAGAAAGAAAAGGATAAAGAAAAAAAAAAGAAAAGAAAGAGAAAATGGTGAGATTAAATTAAAAACAAAAATATTGTCTTTCTGTATTATACTATTTTGTTTATTTTCTGAAAGAATCCTTTTGCAGGAATATAAAATATAACAGTAAATTTTATTCATATAAGCAACCTCTTTTTTTGGAGTGTTCTTGCTTTTAGTATGGCAATATTCAATGCCATACACAACTAGCAATCAATTTTTTTCTTTTCACTTTGTTATTATCAATCCATGTAGTGTGACATAAGCTTGAAATTTACTATAGTCTTTATAAACCCAAGAATAAAGATGCAATTTATATTGAGAGAAAAAAACTTGGAAAAATTTTTTTTTCTCTTTTTTGACTAATCGCAGTTCTTGGTAAAGAATTTCTCATGTATCTGGGGGTGTTTTTCTCTATAATAATCATGTAAGCAATCATTGAAAGATCTTAGAGAGTTCTTGGCTTTAGTTCGGCAAGATCCAAAGCCATACACAAATAGCAACCAATTTTTCTCAGGTAATTCATCCTGTGTGATCTTACAACTCTGACAGCATTCATTTATTCCAGTAGGGAAAGGTTTTCCAACTAGACAACGCTCCTCTCCAATCATAAGACAATAGACACAATTGAAAAGACATGGATTTTGGAAGCAATTTGCTGTGGCTGTGTAGAGATGAATTGAAAGGAGAAGGAGCAACAGTAAGGTACTCTGGTTGGGTGTCATGACCGACAACGGAAGGTAAGCAGAAAATTCCGGCTACAATGTAAAAGAAGCACACATTTCAGAGGTTCTGCATTAAAGGAATTATAAATGTTTGGGTTGTCTAGGTTTTTTTTTCAAATTTATAAAAGATTTTAATCCTCAACAGATCTCAACCCATATGGTATGCTTGTGCTTTGAGTTTTAAGATAATGTATTAACCAACTATTTACACACCACTTGTTTTTCATTTGTTTTTTTTTGTCCCAACCATTTTACATTACTTTCTAATGCCATTTGACAGCAATGGTTTAAGTTGTATTTTGATCGATTTTTAGGGTAATATTAAACACCACTCGTTTTTTGTGGTTTTCTCAATTTCCAACTATTTTACTATATTTTTTGGTGCCATTTGACAGCATCAGTTTAAGTCACACTTTTATTGATTTTAAAGTAGATCTGAAAGTGTGAATTGCCTGAAGGTAAATAACTTGGAAAATGGAATCCATGAAACAAGTTGAAACTCTAGCTGGGACTGTTTGCATTTACTGGCTGTACTTTTATAATTATATTTTATATTCATTTTCATAAAGAATTATATTAGAAGAAATTGTATAATATATATATTCAGCAAATTAGTATGACCAAAGAGGGTGATGGTTGGTGTGATCAAAGCACACTAATGCCATTGAAAAAGGCATAAATATACTTTTCGAACCTGTTGGAGTCCTTTAATCTTTTAAAGACAATCTATCTGGGGTTTTCATAATAGGTAAGGCCAGTGACTGTTTTTTTGCTATTGATACCATGTGCTCCAATACAATCTGTCATGTGTTACTTAAAAGAGATGATTACTGTCAAGTAACCACTGCTGCCTTGAGAGATGCTCTGAAGAGGAATTACTCAGCATGGTAACCAAATAGGTAATGGAGTATAACTACTTCTCAAGTCAGTCTCATCTTCTTATGCCCAGTTAGCTAGGGCTGTAGAATGCACCAACTGCATCTTTACAGAGGAATGAGACTCCCCAAAAGAATGTCTCAGATATGACACTAAACAATCTAATAGTGAGGCTCCAGCCCTGGAGCTTCAGGGAATATGGAGTACCCCTTCATTGCCATTGCTCCCAGGTCCACGTAACCTGCGTGGTAGTACTTGTTAAGGTCCTATTTAAGGGTCAAATAGAAATGTTTGACATTTAAACTGTCTGTAAATGGCTTACATTAAATTGAATTGTTAGAAATAGAACTGCCTAATGTATCAATAGTTCAAGAGTGAAGGAAACTATGTTGAAGGAGACAAGTCACATTAAATTGTAGATAAAGCAATTAATTTAATTTTAAAAGTATTCTGTCCTTTTAATACACAAACAATGTGGATGATAAAAAACTAAAAACAAAATAAAAGAAAATGATTTAAATAAATAAGGACCAAAATTTAACCAATACAGCACACACACACACACACACAAACACACACACACACATGCACACACTTTTTTTAAAAGCAGCATGTTTCTCTTCCCCATGTTACTTGTAGATTTTGTTTTAACAATATAAAATTTCATTTATGAAGATGCTATCATGTCAATCTGGTTTTCCATATCATTTTTTTTCTGATATATACATATAAGTAGCTATGTATATGAATCACACATACACTCGCACACACACACACACACACACACACACACACACACACACACACACACACACACACACACACACACACACAAAGGCAGTGTAACACAGAAATCAAAACCTACAAATAATTTTGTCTTTTTAAGATCATCAGGTATTTGGAAAGCATAGAATATAATAAATAAGATTATTAAAAGAAGTCTAGAAAACAATATGATAATGACAGCAACATAAAAATTCAATATGGTAGCAATTTACTAAAAAAATTCAAATTTCCTTAAATTCTTAAGTTGAATTTTTAATTTTTGATTTGATTACTTTGAAAATAAATAATTTTGGTTGGTTGGTTGGTGTTTTACAGCATATCAATTCTTGTGGGTTACCTAATGCCAAATCCTGTCTTTATATATTTATATATCTATATATCTATATATATATATATATATATATATATATATATAGGATTTGTAAGTGAATAGTTTATAGGTAACTTTATTTTTAAACAAATTGTTAGATATCATTTGTTTGAATACGGTTAAATAGTTTCAAGTATTCCTTTCTAACCCTAATAACTCTACTTAATATTAATCATTTGCTTGTGTACTGCTAAATAGTTTCAAGTATTACTATTTAACATAAGTAATTCTATTCATCGATTATTCATATCTAATACAAACAATTTGCACAAAGCTGTATGGTTTAGTAAATAATTGAACAGTTCTATTGGACTAATAAATGGGACCTCAAAGCTTCAAGACTAGAACCTCACCATCAGATGCAGTTTAGTGTCAAACCAAGGACACTGGTTGTGGGTGGGGATGGGAGTAAGGTCTTATCGTTCTGCTGAGGTGTAGTCAGCATATTCTACATCCTTAGCCAAGAGGGTGAAAAATAAACAGTTACATGTATAAACATAAAGACCTCAAGATCTCTACAGAAATACACCTCTACATATAAACACAAGTATAAATGATTAAAAAGACCATTATATTCAAGCTATATAAGCATAGACAACCAATAAAAAATTTTTTCGCACTTTAAAAAGTTAAGTAAAGTTCACGATTGCATTTGAGGGCAACCCAAAGGCTCTCTTTACCATAGCTACTACACCAGGGTGTAGGAGAGGGCACCACTCTTTTCCCTGGATTGCTCCACTAATCCTTGATGTATATCTTATAGTGCTGGGTGTTCAGGAAGAAAGCAACAAGAACCATTTTTTGCATCTTTGGTATGACTTGACCTAGGATTGAACCACGGGCACCCAGACCATTGGCAAACACTCTAACCACAATGCCAATACATGGATATATAATGGTTGACCGTACAGAAAATGGAATCAAACTCAAGTTTAAATAGTTATTTATTTGTTAAACAGCATATCAACTATTGATGAACTATTTAATGTTGAAATTCAATTCACTTATAAATGTTTAATTGTAATTATAACTTTTTATATTTGGTTTGGTTCATTTGTTTAATGACATATCAACTCCTTATAGGTTATTTAATGCCAAAATTGGATTCATTTGTAAATGTTTGATTGTAATCATAATTTTTTATGTTTGGTTTTGTTTGTTTTTTAATGGCATATCAACTCTTTATGGGTTATTTAATGGCATATCAACTCCTTATGGGTTATTTAATGCCAAAATTGGATTCATTTGTAAATGTTTCATGGTAATTATAATTACTTTTCCAATGTTTTACTGCATTTTTTTAAATTGGACTTTTTTTTAGTTTGTCAATAATCATTTGTTTGCATACAGTGATATGATATTGAATATTTCTATAAATACAAATAATTTTCAGACAGATCTATTTGAGCCTAAGATGGGATGCTAACAGGTACTACTACTCCAGATCAGATTGGATCTTGGAGTAATTGTAATGAATGAGTGACTCCAAATTCTCCAGAATATCAGAACTGGAGCCTAACCATGATAATGTCATATCCAGTACACCCATGTAGGACTAAAAGGATACTACATAAAAAGCAGGGACTATAAATATAACTGAAGGTGCATAAGGAAAAATCTAAAAAAAACGCATTGAAAATATCTTTCTTTCTTTTTTTTTTTTTACATTCAAGCAGATAATTCTCAAATCCCCATTTTATATATATATATATATATATATATATATATATATATATATATATATATATATATTTTTTTTTTTTGTGGGTCCAATGAGAGAAAAGTAAATATTTAAAAATGAATAGGTCTACAAATGAATCTGAATTTGATATTTTAGGTTTTTATTATTTCATATATTTATGCTCTACGTGTGTTTCAGGCTTTGATATGAGCATTTTATCAAAGAAAAATAACTACTGAGTGGTATTTTATATTTTATTTGTTACATTTAAACAATATATTTATATATATATATATATATATATATATATATATATATATATATATATATATATATATATCGGCCCATTGGCTTGGTGGGTAGAGTGTTGGGCAATGGCCGAAGACACTGGCACGCAATCTTAGGTTGAGTCATACCAAAAACTCAAAAAGTGGTACTTGATGTTGCCAAGCTTAACACTCTGCATTATAAGGAATGGATCAAGAGTAAAGTTGAGTAATCCAGCGAAAGGAGTTGTGCTCTCCCCTACACCTTGGTGTAGTAGCTAATGTAAAGGGAGCCTCTGGGTTACCTTTTACTAGAGTCATCAACTTTACTTTTACATATATATATATATATATACATACACACACACGCACACACAATACAATCATGGACCACTGTTAACTAAAAATATTCTCATGGATCACTGTTATAATGAGAACCCATTGTGTTCACAGGTCATTTAGTTTATATATATATATATATATATATATATATATATAATTGCAGCAAAAACTGTCATACATTGGAAAAGAATTCAAGTGAGAAGGAGAGCTTAAAAGTCACATTGTAAATTGTTGAAAACTATGTAACGACAGTTTCTAATAAGACTAAATCTCTTGTGTACAAAATTTGTGCCAGAAACCTTTAAAATTATGCTGGCTTAAAAAGATACACCTATTTGTGGCATTCATAGTTAACTATTCTTTCAGAAAATTATAACACGCAATATCTATACTCAGATTTGAGGTGCCAGCCAATATGAATATATATATATATATATATATATATATATATATATATAATTCTTCAAATAATTGGAAATTATAAAATATAATAGATAAAAGTAACTTCCAAAAATTCACTAAGCAAACAGGGAAGTATTATTAAAACTATGCTATTTTTGATAATTTGTTACTATCATCCTCAGAACATTTTCTTTCATTCTTTCTTTCTTTCTCTTTGTCACATATACACATAGGAATATCCACTTAGCATTACTACATATGATCATTTATGAATAACAGATTACTTACATCTCAGGAAAGCCTGTTGAAAATCTGGTGCCAAAAGATGTTTTGTGCCACGTTGCCGATGTTCAACTTTTTATGTCTTTATATACATCCTGTTTGAGTGTCTTTTCCCCATTTTTTTAATATTAGAAGTTGCAGTAGTCTTAATAATAAGGAAGAAAAACAGTTATATGTTTTTGGGACTCGCCCACTATTGCCATCATAAGTACTCACAGCTGATCTTAAAAAGAAATAAATTGTACTGATGAGGGGAGTGGTGATGACATCACAGCTTCCTTTACTTTTTGTCCTGTTTCTCAGCATCCACTCCCTTTTATTTATCTTCCTTCTCATCCCAAATATTTTGTCCCCAACCCACCATCTTTGCTAGAATTAAAAAAAGACCTTAAAAACTTCCCCCTCTTCATGGCTAAATAAATTGGAGTAAACAAATGTTTTAATTTTTTCAAGAAAAAAGATAAAGTTGAGAGTTTAAGAAAGAAAAAAGAAAGAAAAAAGATATAAATAATAAAGAAAGAAAGAAAAAAAAGATGTAAATAATAAAGAAAGAAAGAAAGAAAGAAAGAAAGAAAGAAAAAAGATGTAAATAATAAAGAAAGAAAGAAAGAAAGAAAAAAGATGTAAATAATAAAGAAAGAAAGAAAGAAAGAAAGAAAGAAAGAAAAAAAATGTAAATAATAAAGAAAGAAAGAAAGAAAAAAGATGTAAATAAAAAAGAAAGAAAGAAAGAAAAAAGATGTAAATAATAAAGAAAGAAAGAAAGAAAATAGATGTAAATAATAAAGAAAGAAAGAAACCAAAAAGTAAAGAAAGAAAGAAAGAAAGAAAGAAATGTAAATAATAAAGAAAGAAAGAAAGAAAAAAAATGTAAATAATAAAGAAAGAAAGAAAAAAAAAATGTAAATAAAAAAGAAAGAAAGAAAGAAAGAAAAAAGATGTAAATAATAAAGAAAGAAAGAAAAAAGATGTAAATAATAAAGAAAGAAAGAAACCAAAAAGTAAAGAAAGAAAGAAAGAAATGTAAATAATAAAGAAAGAAGAAAAAATAAAAAGAAAGAAAGATGTAAATGATAAAGCAAGAAACTAAATGTAAAAAGTAAAGAGAGAAAATAAAAAGAAATGAAGGAAGAAAATAAAAAGAATGAAGATAAAAGAAATGAAAATGTAAATAATAAAGAAACTAAAAAATAAAAAGTAAAGAAAGAAAGAAAAAGAAAGATATAGCTAATAAAGAAAGAATCCAAAAGAAAGAAAGAAAGAAAGAAAGAAAGAAAGAAAGAAAGATGTAAACAATAAAGAACAAAAGAAATCAAAAAATAAGTAAAAGAAAGAAACCAAAAAATAAAAATAAATAAAGAAAGAAAGAAAGAAAAGTAAATAATAAAGAAAGAAACCGAAAAGTAAAGAAAGAAGAAAAAATAAAAAAGAAAGAAAAAAAGAAAGAAAGAAAGAAAGAAAAAGATGTAAATGATAGAGAAAGAAACTAAATATAAAAAGTAAAGAAAGAAAATAAAAAGAATGAAGATAAAAGAAATGAAAATGGAAATGATAAAGAAACTAAAAAATAAAAAGTAAAGAAAGAAAGAAGAAGAAAGATATAACTAATAAAGAAAGAATCTAAAAGAAAGAAAGAAAGAAAGAAAGAAAGATGTAAATCATCAATAAAGAAACAAAAAGAAATAAAGAAAGATGTATATAATAAATAAACCAAAAAGATAAAGAAAGAAAGAATAAAGAAAGATGTAAATTAGAAAGAAATAAAAAAGAAAAAGATGGGAATAATAAAGAAAGAAAGAAAAAAGAAAGAAAGAAAAAAGAAAGGTAAAAGAAAAATATAAATAAATAAGGAAGAAACCAAAAAAAAAGTAAAAAAAGAAAACAAAAATAAAGAAAGAAAAAGAATGAAGATAAAAGAAAGAAAAATGTAAATAATGAAGAAGCTAAAAAATAAAGAAAGAAAAAATAAAGAAAGAAAACTGAAGGAAGTAGTAATGTCTTTGAAAGATAGAAAGAAATAATTGAAATTCAAAACAAAAAAATTAGATTTGGTTTCTTTGTTTAATGGCATATCAACCTTTGTAGGTTATTTAATGCCAAAGCTATTCTTCTAAAAGAGCTGTAGTGGTACTATTTAACCCATAGCTGGGAGGATAAGGGGGTTCATACCTTTCCCAAGGGTATTTGTCCAAAAGTGAACGTAATAGCACAACTGGAGTATGAACTCACTTACTACAATTCCACAGTCCATCGCTTTAACCATTACACCATGAGGACACCCCCTCAAAAAAAAAAAAAAAATAGAAATGTTGAAGAAAAGAAATTTAGAAAGAAATATTAGAAACAATATAACAGGCTTGAAAAAAAAATGCAAAGACCAAAAGTTATTAAAAAAACAAAAAATATTATGAATGAAAAGAATTTAGAAACCTAAAAATATGCAAAAATCAGTAAGTAAGGAGAAAAAGAAAAGAAAACATAAATATCAGAAACAAAGAATATAAAAAGCTTAAAAGAAGCAAAAAGGAAGAAAGCAACAGTTAACTAAAACAAACACACACACACACATATGAAAAAAAGAGATCATGAATAAACATAATTAAAAGACAAAAATCAGAAAGAAATGAGAAAAATAAAAAAAAGAAAGAAAACTAAAATACAATAAACAAAACAAAGAAGGAAAGAAAATAAGAAAGCTGCTTAAAGTCTAAAACAAAGAAAAACTAAAGAAATCAAAGGTGACAAAGATAAAAGCATGAAGAGAGATAGAAACAAAGTTTGTAATCTGATCAGATAAAAAGAAAGATAGAAAGAAAAAAACTAATGTTAAGAAAAAAATAACAAAGTTGCCAAAAAAGAGAAAGAAAAGAAAACAGTTGACAAAAAAAGAAAAGAAAAAAAAACTAAAATTAAAATAAAAGTAAAAGTTAAGAAAGAAAACGATTGATAATATGAAATTTTTCCTCATATTATGAAAATCTTGCAAAACTTCTGACTTCCCAGCTTTCTTTTTGAAAAGAACCAAGATGAAAAAATATAAAAAAGAGAAAGAAAATGGAAGAAAATCCTTCTTTTAAAAAAGAAATAAACTACGAGGGTGAGTCAGAAGTTTTGCAAGATTTTGGTAATATGAAGCACAATTCAGTAGATCAAAATGCTTTTTGTTGAGGCTGTGAAGATGACGAATCACACTTGACTGAGAGATGCCGACCTTGCCTGATACTCTCTGAGGGCTTCTCACAGGATTTGCCTCTATGGCTTAGAGCATGATCTTAGAATCCATGGTTTTAGGCCTACCTAACCTTGCCTGATTGTTGAGGTTCTTGAAACCTGAGTGAAATTTCTTGAACCATTGGGTTACTATACTGTGATCATCTGTATTTTCACCATTAACACAACAAATGATTTTGGTTGCTTCCATGGCATTATGACCCAGTTCAAACTTGTAAAACATAAGTTTCCAAATTAGACTACATTGCCCATTCATCTATTTAGCTTTCAAATCTCATACAGAGTGAAAAAATGCACAATGTCAGTGCACCAACAACCACAATACTACCAACCACAGTAAGTAACTTCCACAGTTTGAACTGCTTTGGTTACATGATATATATACCACAAACTAGCATGCACCAAAATATTGCAAAATCTTTGACTCAAACAGATATTTATCTTTGTATGTTAAACTATGAAAAGTATTATAGAAACTGTATTTTAGAAAAGAAGAAAGAAACAAAGAATGTGGAAGAAAGCAAGAAGCTTAAAATCTAAAACAAGGAAAGAAAAAAAGTAAAAAAAAATCCACAAAGAAATTAACAGATTGAAACAAAGACTAAAATCTGATCAGGTACAAAAAAAGAAAGAAAGAAAGAAAGAAAGAAAGAAAGAAAGAAAGAATTTTCATTTACTACCTCTCAGAAAAATTATGAATTAGTATACTTATAATATGTTCATTAAGGTTTTTTATTGATCAGTAAATAAACTAATGACAGAGAAGACTTAAAACATTTTTTATTCAATAGCTGAACATTCTGACTTAATTAACTATTCCTAAGAAAAAACTAGATTAAATTGTTAAAATCAATGGTATAATGTTTTTCAAAGTCATGTAGTAGAAGGTATAATAGAATAACCCAATATTGAGGAAAAAATATTGAATACATCTCCAAAAAAGGTTAGATTTAATACTAAATTGCCTCTCCTTGAACTTTTGCAACAGCCCTAATTCTTTCAGATTTGGATTTTGCTGATTTAAAGCAATATTCTTTATCAAAGAGGTTTCAATTTTCCTAAATGACAATTAATAGATTTTCTTTGGTGGATAGACCATTTAAAAATTTCCTTGATAAATTTTTGCCCAAGGTAATATATATTTATTTCTTAATTCTTTGGTATTTTGATTTTAACTAAATGTCCTACCCAAACTGCTTAGTTTTCACGTACATATCACCATAGTAGCATTTAATCTGATACCTGTCAAAGTTGACAGTGGGTATAACAACTTCTTACAGTTATTACTGCTTGGTAGTAGTTATAGATGAAAGATTTTCCCAAGTTCCCTCTCATCCATTCTTTTCTACAACAACCCTAATGGCATGTGAGAACATGACATTTTTTCAAGATATCTGGCATTAAGACAAAGCAAAGGAAAGAATAGATTCACGGCATGGGTTTTCAAAGAGTATTAGTGCTAACCAAAGATTCCATTAGAGTCATTATGCTTCATTCTCCTTACTCTGGAGGTGAGACCAGATTGCATGACCAATAAATATATGTATAAAGTGACAATGTATTTTACATATAAATTGATGAAGCATTTTATTGAATCAGTATACAAAGTTTCATGAAAAACAACAAATTATTCAGACTAGTATTCTTGTTTTTATTATTTTAGTCAGTCTACTCTCCAGACTTCTTTGTGTGGATATCATGTCTAGTAATCTTCAAGGAAGTTTGAACAGAATCCTTTCTCTTGTTTACAATTATTTTATAGATGCCACATATAGTTTTGTGTTTATACATGTAACTGTTTTGTCACTCAGATTTGGCAATTATTCTTATTCAGAAAGATGACAAAAGATAGCAAAAAGAAAGATGAATGATGAGTGAATGTTTAGCACATTTTTTAGAATTGTCAAGATCAAGAAACAGCTATGGAAGACAGGAATTGGTTGGTTGTCTTTTACAGAATATCAATTCTTATAGATTATTTAATGCCAAATCCTGTTTATATATATATATATTTAGAAGAAACAGAGATCATTTGCTTGCACACAGTGAATTAGTTTCAAGTATAGGAAATGATTAGATATTTCTATTTGACCCATAGATCAGACCCTAACAGGTACTACCACTTCAGTTCAGAGTGGATGTGGGAATAATGGCAATGAAGGGGTACTTCACATTCCCCACACTCAAGGACAGGAGCCTCACCATCTTATGCAATTTGATGTCCTACTCTGGACACTAAATGATTTCAAGTATTGCTATCCAGCATGAATAATTCTATTCAACGTTACTGATTCATTTGCACTCAGTTAAATGGTTTTAAAGCAGTCACAGATCTATTTTCTCTCGCAAATCAACGCTCCCACCAAATGATTCGACCACTCACTGAACAATCAGTGGACAGAGCACATTGATTCCCTCTTCCTCAAAAGAACTATTTTTTCTAGCACTTTTTTAGAAGTCTACCACAGACAGAGAGCACACTGCAGGCAGAGAAGAAAGTTCTCTCTCTTATCCTCTTCTACGGATGCTCTAGCATTGATGATCTTCAATGAAGATAACTGCTGCTACAGCTACACACTAAAGAAGATAATGCTGTGACCTGTAACACTGCTGCTACCTGACGCCCAAAAGAACTTTTCTCATACTAACACAAGTCTACTTTCTGTCATAAAAATAAACCATTCATTGTTGTTCTTTAAAGAAGTTTTGTTATTTTGTTCAGCGTTACATAAACAACTAAAGTTTCAAGCATTGCTATGTAATATTAATAGTTCAAGTTAACAATCAATTGTTTGCTCACATTTAAATGGTTTCAAGCTATTCAATACTAATTGTTCAATTTAACATTAATCATTTCTCTGCATACAGTTAAATGGTTTCAAATCTAGAGAATAGTTAAACAGTTCTATTTGAGCCATAGATGAAACCCTAACAGTTACTATCACTCTGGATAGTAGGAGACATAGGAGTAAAGGCAATGAAGGGGTACTCCACATTCCCCAATGCTCCAGGACTGAAGCCTCATCATCAGATGCAGTTTATTGTTATGTCTAGGACACTCATTGGTGGGTGGGTGGGGTTTACACCTCTGGTGAGATGCCGTTAGCTTATTCTATAACTCCTGCTTATAGAGTTGCTAAGACAGAAGAGCATACCAATCAAAAGACTTTGATTGTAACAATGAGTAAGTGGATAATAGTCTTCATAATTAAGGACAAGTATAGTGGCCTTCATAATCAAAGAAACAACAATATTTCAGCAGAAAATTTCAAAAATAATTCTAAAATTCATCCAGCAATTTGAAAATTTTATTTTGTAATTGCACACTGACACTTACAGAGAGAGAGAGAGAGAGAGAGAGAGAGAGGGCAGGAATAGAAAATTCCATTTTATGTGCCTGTGGGCAATCCTTACAGGAAATACTGAAATATAAATTTCCTCAATTTCTCAATGTTTTTAAGATATCCAATTAAATAGCACAAAATTTTCTATGTCATGAAGTGAAAAGTTATTCTAATACAATTTTTATATTCCTCTGACGTATGAATAATATTTATATTCCTATGACGTCTACATATCATAAAAATTTTTTCCGTAATATTTTTCTGCATAAATTTCATGTCTAGGTGGGGTTAAAAAGCACTTAATTTTGATAGGTCAATGCTCAGCGAGATTAAGAAGAAAAATTTAAATACTGACTAGATCTCATTTCTTTAATAAACAAAGATAATAAAAATGAAAATTCTAGCCAAATCTCACTTCTATAAATACCAAAGATAATAAGATATTATAAAAAAGAAAATACTAGACAAATGTCATTTCACCAAATAACAAAGATGATAAAATGAAATAAAAATACAATTACTAGCCATGTCTCATTTCTCCAAATATCAAAATATAACCTAAAAAAATACTGGATAAATCTTATTTCTATAAATACCAAAGATGATAAAATCTAATTAAAAGAGATACTAAAAAGGTCATTTCTTTAAATTACAAGGATTATAAAATACAATTAAAATCAAAATACAAGCCAAATATTATTTCTTTAAATACCAATGATGATAAAACATTAGGATTAAAATTATGAGTCAAATTTTATTTTGCCAAATAACAAGGATGATAATGTTTCAGAAATAAAAATACTAGTCAGATATCATTTCTCTAAATAATGAAAATGATAAAAGAAAAATGAAAATACTAACCATTTTTATAAATACCAAAAATGATAAAATGCAATCTAAATAAAAAAAAGGCCAGGTCTCATTTCTTCAAATTCCCAAAATAATAAAATCTTATTAAAAAAATAAGAGCCAAATCTCATTTTTCCAAATACCAAAAATAATAGAATTTAACAAAAATGAAAATACTAGTCAAATCATATTTATCCAAATACCAAAGATGATAAAGTACAATAAAAAACATACTAGCCAAGCATCTTTCCTCCAAATACAAGAAAAATGATTAAATTTAATAAAAATTAAATACTGGCCAAATTACATTTTTTCAAATACCAAAGATGAGAAAATGTGATCTAAAAAATTGTGACCAAGTCTCATTTATCCAAGTACAAAAATGATAAAATATAATCTAAAAAGAATACTGGACAAACCCCATTTCCACAAATACCAAAGATGATAAAATATTATTTAAGATATACTAGCCAAATCTCATTTCTACAAATACCAAAGACGATAAAATGTAATCTGAAAAATTATGAGCCAAATCTCATTTTCGAAAAACCAAAGATGGTGAAATATAATAAAAATGAAAATACTTGCCAAATCTCATTCATTTAAATATTAAAGATGATAAGATATAATCTTAAAAATACTAGCAAAGTCTCATTTCTCCAAATACCAAAAATGATAAGATTTAATGAAAATGAAAATGAAAATACTAGCCAAATCTCATTTCTCTAAATACCAATAATGATAAAATATAAGTTAAAAAATACTAGAGAAATCTCATTTCTCTAAATATCAATGTTGATAAAATATAATAAAAAACTAACAAAATCTCATTTCTTTAAATTACAAAGTGGATAAAATGTAATCACATTTCAATTGAAGTCCATTGTCAGTAACAACTTGAACCAGTATACCATATCTGGCACAATGGTGCTTCAGTTTAGTTATCACAATCTTTGCTAGAGTATTTTGAAGAGGATCAATTGCCCAGAAATTGCTCATGTAATCCACGGTATGTAGATAGTACCTGCCTTCGAACAGAAACAGATCAACTCTGATTTTTGCCCATGGTCTCTCAGGAATTTCATGTACCATTAATGGTCCTGTGGGATTAACCACTTCATACTTCTTACATGTGAAGCATTTTGTCACATAGTCCCTTATATAACTGTTCATGTTTGGCCAGTATAAGCATTCTCTGACTCTTCTGCAGCACTCTTCTATTCTTAGTTGTGAAGAATGTAGTTTTTCTTTTAACACAGCACATTGGCTTGTTGGAAGCACTATACAATTTCTCCTAAAAATTAACCTGTCTTGCACAGTCATTTCATTTTAAAAGTTGAAGTATGGTCTCATCTCTAGGCCAAGATGTGTTTTATCCTCTGGCCATCACTCTAATATTATCTTCTGTAATAGCTGCATGCATCTATCTTCCTTTGTGGTAGATTGCAGTTTGAGCAGCCTCCTCTCAGTTACAGAAACATATTTGAATTCTCTGACACCATCCTCATCCTCATATTCCCAACTCATTTCATTGATAAATGCTCTTGATAGTGTATCTGCAAGGTACACCTTATTGTGATGACACAAGACCATGGCCTTATATCATTGCAACTGCATCAACATGTTTTGCAGGTCCTTTGTGCACTTTCCTAATTCCTTTTTCATTATTACCACCAATAATCTATGGTCACTCAGTACTGTGATATGTTGACCAAATGTATATTGATGAAACATTTGCATGCATAGACTACAGCTACTAGTTCCTTTTCAATCAGCACATATCAAGTCTGTAAGGGCTCAACTGACATAGGCTAGAGGTTAGCCTTCCAGGAACAGTGCAGCTCCCAATCCCTTCTCACTCGCATCACATTGTACCAGAGGTTTGCTGTAGTCATATCTTAGCACTGGTTCTTTACTTACCAACATTTTATCTTCCCAAAAGCATCTTCATGGATTTGGGACCACCTCCATGGCACATCTGCCTTAGATTGTGGATCAAAGCCATCACGTCTTCAATGTGTGGTAGAAATTTCACCAAATTGTTCACAAACCCACCTTAACACTGGATTTCCTTTACATCTGTTGGACATGGCATTTCTTTTATGGCTTTCACCTTCTCTGGTTCAGGAAGTAAAACTTCACTGGTCACTATATGTCCTATAAAAGATAGAGAGGTTTGTCGTAAATCCATTTTCTCCGCATTTATCTGCATCCTATGTTTGTGACATCTCTGTAGCAATTTCCTGAGTTTCTTGTCATGATCAACCATGGCTTCTTCCATGGTTTTACCCTTTCCAACCACTAGATCATCTGCTTTATTGACCACACCTTTTAAGTCAGCTTCATTGTTGTACAGCACTTTTTGAAATATCTCCAGAGCTGGAGCAGTTCCAAATGGTAGAACCTTCCACCAAAACCAGCCAAATATAGTGGTGAATGTTGTCAAGTGATTGCTTACCTCATCCAATTTCTGATGTCAAAATCCATCCTGTAGATCCAAGGTTGAAAATACCTTGCTATCAGCCAGTTCTGATGACAGATCTTTCAGTACTGGTAACTAGAAATGTTCCCATTTAAAAGCCTTATTTAGTGGTCTTGGGTCTATGCAGATTCACAATTTTCCATTTTTCTTGACCACCAGTGGTAATGCACTCACCCATGGGGTTGGCTTACTTACTGGCTTAATCTTCTTCTTTTCTACCAGTCTTTTTAACTTGGCTTTCAATTCACCCTTAATAGCTACAAGTATTGCCGCTGCAACATGTATTAAATTCACTTAGAATCTCATCTGGATGCAGGCTGCTAAACTTATCTAGTTGTGATACTCTGGCAACCATCCTGAACTTGTCATTATTGACAGTAATGAGTGCTATCTTTTGAATTGCACTTGCACTAAATAGGGAGTGGAAATCCTCATGTAGAACCACAGACTTAATGGCATATTTCTGTCCATTTTGGTGGTTTATCATTTTAACTTGACATTCCCTGAATGGTTTCATTTCTGCCCCATTCCACATCATGAGAGACTTATTTTGAGGGTTTGAGGTTCACATTTAATATATTCACTGAAACTTCACTCTCTAGCTGCAAAGCAATTGGTTTTTCCCTCCACCATCATTTCTGATTTTATGATATCCTGCCTTCCAGCATTCATTTTCTTCCCTATTGTGATGCTGTCTATGTGTCCATATTCTAAATTACTACTGCTGTCACTACCTCTGCCACATTGATGTGTCTCGACTCTCGGAACATTTTTTTCTCAATGATTTGCATTTTACAGCGAAGTGGTTCTTCCCACTGCACTTGAAACATGTTTGCCCAAATGTGGGACAACTCTCTACTCAGCTCATGTTGTGATGCACATAACTTGTACATACTCTTCTTCTGTGTAGATGGGTTTCCCCTCAGTTTGATAATGACTCTGTTCACTCCTTCAGGTCTCAGGACTTTAGACTTCTGAGTAGCATTTTCTGATAGCTTACAGATGTGTATACATCTTTGTAAATCCAACTGTCTCACTTTCAGCAACTCGTAGAATCCTTGAAGGTGTACGGGCAAAAAACCTACAAGCGACATTAATATTTGTCGACTTTACCAAGGCCTCCGATTCCATTCACAGAGGAAAGATGGAACAAATCCTACTAGCATACGGCCTACCTAAAGAAACCGTAGCAGCAATAACGATTCTCTATAGAAACACCAAAGTAAAAGTACGATCACCAGATGGAGACACAGAATACTTCGACATTGTAGCAGGAGTACTACAAGGGGACACGCTAGCTCCATACCTCTTTATCATCTGTCTAGACTACGTACTTAGAACATCAATTGACAAAATCAGAGAGAATGGCTTGACAAAGAAAAGAAACAGAAGGTACCCCGCAAAAACAATTACCGACGCCGACTACGCCGATGACATAGTGATACTGGCAAATACACCCAACCAAGCCGAAACACTACTGCATAGTTTGGAATGAGCAGCCGCAGGCATAGGCCTCTATGTCAATGCACACAAAACGGAATATATGTGCTATAATCAAACAGGTGACATCTCCACTCTAGATGGAACCCCTCTTAAACTAGTAGACAAATTCACTTACCTAGGAAGCAGCGTCGCATCAACCGAAAAGGACATCGACATGAGGTTAACGAAAGCATGGACAGCTATCAATAGGCTATTGATTATATGGAAATCAGACCTAACTGATAAAATGAAACGCAGTTTCTTCCAGGCAGCGGTCACATCGATACTGCTATATGGATGCACTACATGGACTCTAACAAAACGGCTGGAGAAGCTAGACGGCAATTACACAAGAATGCTGTGAGCAATCTTAAACAAGTCCTGGTGGCAACACCCCACAAGACACCAACTGTATGGCCACCTGCCTCCTATCACGAAAACTATTCAAGTTAGACGAACCAGACATGCAGGACACTGCCGGAGAAGCAGGGACGAACTCATAAGTGATGTACTCTTATGGACCCCACACATGGCCGTGCAAAAGCAGGACGACCAGCACGAACATACATTCAGCAACTATGTGAGGATACGGGAAGTTGTCCAGAAGACCTGCCTGAGGCGATGAACAATAGGGAAAAGTGGCAAGAGCGGGTCAGGAATATCTGTGCTACCAGCACGACATGATGATGATGATGACTTTTAAAATGGCCAGGTCAGAATAATCTATTTGCATTAAAAAATGCTAAATATATTTATTTATACATGTACTGAGTAGGTGTTCATCATCTAATGGTTATTGTCATAGGGAATGGACATGAGTTCAAATCCTGGATGAGGCTGTTTGCATCTCACATTGTGCTAATACCCTTGGGAAAAGTATGAAATTAACTATTCTCTTTTCAGCTATGGGCAAATAGTAGGACAGTCTGGGCTTATCAACCTCGGTATAGCAACCTGTCGATGAGAAGGAAAACTCTTAAGTCAAACCTGTTAAACTACACTTAAAAATTGACTGTGTCACATCCTGCTTGTGCTGAGTGGTAAAGTAAATACATACTTATGTGTACTTCCCCGGCCTTTTGGCTGAGCTGTCTGGCATTTGTGTCGGATGGGGTATCAATCAATGGCAGATTCGAGGCCGAAAAGCCTCCAGCTTCGGTTGGGCCACCTTCGGGTGGGCAAGCTGCAACCTTTGTCCCCTATGTATCGCACTAGACCTTACTGTCTAGTTTAAGCTATAACCCAGCATACGTGCCCGGATCCAAATTTGGACTTGTGAAACTGCTTGCCTCATTAGACCCACGTTGCACTTAGTGGGTTGATGAACAGCACAGACCAGCAGGGTTCGAGTCTCGGTTCATTCCCGACTTTCCCCTCCCCTTTATCCCCACTTTAATCGGCCTTCGGGCTTTTGACCTCGTGACAAGTCCTGTCTGGTGGGAGGCAGCAACAAATATCACATACTTATGTGTACTGAGTATACTTTATATATATACAATATATATTCAGGTACTTTGCATTACTTATGGTACAATATAATTGAATACATTTATGGTCACTATCTTATTCTGATGATAGACTAACATCTGAAGAAATTTTTTTTTTAATGAAACACTGATTATAAGTTAAGTCATATGATGTTGATGGTCTTAAGTAGCATTTTACTTTGTACCAATCTGGTCCAATGGAGAAATAAAACCACATTTACATTTTATGGCATGTCAAATGAAAGAGAACTACGTTTACACTTTCTTTACATGATCAACATAATGGTTATCATCTTAAGAAATGAATTCAGTGATCAAATCCTGGAAAAAACGGTTTGTATTTCATTTTGTGCTAATGCCCTTGTGCAAAAGACATATATCCATCAGTTCTCCCTCCAGCTATGGGTAAATAGTTGGACAAACTGTAAAGTGAGATTAAGATTGCAGAGAGTATTCTCAATTCCTATTGGAAAGTTGACAACAACAACTTAATACTTTAATACAACGTAGTAATGTTTAGATGAGTTTCTGCCAACTTCTGTTGGTATTCTGTGAGGTGTCCCTTTAGTGAATACAAAAGTTCATACTGCCTTGTTGGTAAAGAAAGTGTATATATATATGTGTGTGTGTACATGTGTATGTGTTTATTGAACCATTAGCCTTGTAGGTGAATAACAGTTTTTGTCATGTTAACTCCACAGTGATTCCTTTTTTCACTTCCTCACAGAAGGTCCGGCTTTTGGTATTCTTCTGCCAGCTGATTTGATTTGTTCATTTTAACCAATTTACATCCGTGTGAGAATTCATCTGCCAGTGGGAAATAAATCTAACTCCTGCTACATCAACATTCTTTAATCTTGGTAAGGAAACCAGTCTAGAAGAAGGAAAATTCTGAATTCAAACAAGCTTTACTGTTAATTGATCTTGAGTTATATCCTGTTTGCGGCAGAGGGCTTGGGTGTGGTTGTCGCTATAATACTATAATGGTATTATAGCGATGGCCACAGCTTGGGTCAGTCAGTACATTCATATCTTATTTCTTTGATGCTATGGAAACTACCATTTTGCTCCTCCTGCAAGTTTGGAGAACTCCTCCTGCAAGCAGGGGCAGGTAAATTTTGTCCTTTTATTTTTAGATGGTATTATTTTGCTATATTCTGTTATGGGACTGTTATGAGGGTAGTGTGAATGTTGTAGCAAATTATATTTAATGAGTTTGTTATAAAATGTCGCTAGATATTGTTGCAGAGGAATTTTCTGGTTACTGTGACAAAAAGGTTAATGTGGAAATGAATAATAAATAAAACAAGCAAACATTAAAACAAATAACAGGAGGTTGAGTTGAAGCAGACACTTTCTTTTTATGCACTTGTAATATATGTACTTGGGTTATGTTATTTGAGATAATAAATGAGAAGTACAAATATTAACTTTAAAAGAGGAATTTTATTCTTCGTATACAACGCCACGTGTTGGCTAGAAAATGTCCAGCAGTCAACACGTGTGTTTAGTGTTTGGAATCTCTTCAGCAACTGCCTCCTCTTCTGTTTTTGGGTCGTCTTTGGCAACTGCTACTATCTCGGCTGATTGGCCAGAGGGAGAGGGAAAGCGACAGAGAAAAGGAGAGAGAAGGGAAGAGAGAAGAGTGAGAGGCGATGGATTCTGGGATAGCATTCCTTGGCCGAGGTGGAAGTAAGGACCAAGATTTCTGTTGAGTTAGTATTGACTGCCCATTTACTGACCTTAGTAAGGGAGGTGATACTACAATACTCCCCTACCAGTAAACAGAGTTTTTGTTTGGTTTTGTTTGTTGTTTTTTTTTGTTGTTTTTTTTTTGTTTTTTTTGCTTTTGTTTTTGTTTTAATAATAAATATACTCGTTATCCTTTTTCCATGTAACCATTCTACCTGAAGTTCTTGTTTTCATTTTATGTTCCTGCACTTTTTCAGGAGGTAAACTTTCAGACTTTTTATTTGTATTGGGAGTTGCATTTTGTATACATTTTTGTTTGTTTTCAATGTAAAGTTTTAAACGGTCTATTGAAACTTGTGTATGCATATTTGAGTTAGTTTCTATTAGGAAATATTTTGGTGTTCGTTCGAGTACCATGTAAGGACCTGAATAGGGTGCTTCTAGCGGTTTTCGAACGCGGTCTATCCTAATCCAAACTTTATCACAAGTTTGAAGTTGATCTGGCACGTATGATTTTTTTGTTGATTTTTCTCTGTTTGAAAAGTCTGTCAGATCGAATTTTGCCATAGTTTTGTGCAGTTCTCTTGTAAAATTTTGTGTAACTGTTTCTGTATTTTCCGTATTTATCATTAGTTGTGGTAATAACATTTGTGCACCTGTGACCGCATAAAAAGGGGAAAAATTGGAGCAGTTGGGCATACTTCGAATTTCCATGAGAACTTTTGGTAGGGCTGAAATCCAAGATTCTTTTCGGGCCATAATAGCTGCTTTTAAGGTTCTGTGGGCTCTTTCTATAAGTCCATTGCATTGTGGATGATAGGATGTTGTACGAGGCCTATAGAATCCAATAATTTTTGATAGTTCAAGGAAGAGTTCGCTCTCAAACTGTTTGCCTTTGTCTGATATGACATGGAGTGGAACACCAAAGCGCGTAATCCACGTGTTTACAAAAGCTCCTGCTACGGTTTGTGTTGTAATATCCGATATAGGTTGTGCTTCTATCCATCGACTGGTTCGATCTATACATGTTAAAACATACCGACATGGATTGATGTAAGGATTGTTGGAGCATTTCGCTGGTGGTAGTGGTCCAATTATATCAATGTGTACAGTATGGAATCTTGATGATGGTATTTCCAACGTTTGTACAGGCGATTTGGTATGTCTGTATATTTTTGCTTGTTGGCAAGATGTGCATGATGCACATAGTTCTTTGATGGTTTTATCCATATGTGGCCAGTAAAATCTAGCCTTAATCATTTTGATAGATGATTTTATTCCAGGGTGTGATATTGCATGCAAGCTGTCAAAGATAGATTTTCGTAGTATGCACGGTACAAAAGGTCTGGGGTATGACGTTGATGGATCACATAACACAAATTGATCTTTTCCAGATAATGTGAATTTCTTTAAATCTGGAAAGGACTGTATTTCGGTGTCTGATTTTTGTGCATCTGCAAGTGCTGGCAGATCGTATATATCTATTTGTACAGCAAATGTTGGGCGAGACAGACAATCTGCAACTACATTTTGGTTACCCTTCACATGGGCTATATCTGAAATTAATTCTGTAATAATTGCTAGCTGTCTTTGTTGTCTATCTGATTTGGAAGGTTTTAGACTGTGGAATGCACCGCATATTGGTTTGTGATCTGTCAGAAGTAATACTTCACGACCTTCTATGAGGTGGCGAAAATGTAACACTGACAAATATGCTGCTAAAAGTTCACGGTCAAAAGTGGAATATCTCGTCTGTGTTGTCGTCAGTTTCTTTGAGAAGAATCCTATTGGTATTGGATTTCCATTTATGACCTGATGTAAGGCAGCACCTACTGCATATTTGCTGCTGTCCGTGACTAGTTGATACTGTGTACAAGTTGGTTGAGGATGAGATAATTCTGTTAGCTCACCAAGTATTTTTATAATGTTAGAAAAGGATTGTTTTTCCAAATTATTCAAGGTAATTAATCCTTTAGGTGTTAATCTCATTCTTTCGGATAAAGGTAAGACTAACTTCGCAAATCCTGGTATTAACTTCCTGTAAAATCCTACCATACCAAGAAATCTGCGTAAGCTTTTAGCATCTGTAGGACACGGAAAAGATTCTATTTCTTTTACTTTGTTAGCAGTTGGTGTGATTCCATTTGAATTAATTCTAAAACCTAGGAAATCTAGTGATGTTACATTGAAAATAGATTTCGATAGTGATATTTTCAGGTTATTTTCTTGTAAAATCCTAAAAACTGTGTCTATATCTTTCTTGTGGGAAGGCTCGTCGTCGCTGAAGATTAAGATGTCATCTAAATATATAAAGACACAGTCTATCTGTCGAAAGATTCTGTCCATGTACCTTTGAAATGTTGCCGACAAATTTTTTAACCCAAACGGCATAAATTCGTAATGAAAAAGACCCATCGGACAGATAATTGCCGTTTTAGGAATATCATCTGGGTGCATTTTAATTTGACGGTACGCTGAAATCAGATCAATTTTTATAAATCGCTGTTTATTAGCGAGTTTTGTTGTGAATGAATTTATATTGGAAATGGGGTATCTATCACTTTTAGTGATGCTGTTTAATGCACGGTAATCTCCGCAGCAGCGGTATCCTCCACTTTGCTTAGGTACAAGATGTAGTGGGCTTGACCATTCGCTGTCTGAAGGAGTTATCACGCCTTCATTTATGAGTCTTTTAAACTCTTCTTTAGTCGCCGATAGTTTTTCCGCTGATAGCTGTCTGGATTTTGCAAAAACCGGTAAGTGGCTACCTGTATCAATTCTGTGATAAACACCGCAGTAGTTGTTATTTTTGTTTATATGAGGAGAAATGATTTCTGGGTATTTATTCAGACTGGTTTGAATAAATGATGGTAGTTCTACTTTGTTAATGACCACGTTTACTGGAGATGTCGTGTTTAGTATTAATTCCTTTTTGGTAGCTGTTAACGGGTCGTAAATTGTTTTATTTTTGCAGTCGATTATGAGACCAAATTCATTTAAAAAGTCAAATCCAAGGAGTGGATTGGTGATATCTGCGACCACAGATGTCCAGGAAAATGACCTTTTCAAACTTGGTATCCCAATCTCTAGGTTTGCTTGTCCGTAGCATTTTATTTTCTCTCCATTAGCGGTGGTGAGTGATACCGGTGTTGGATTTAACGTGACGCCGTTTAACCTAGACGCTGGTATTATTGAGATACTTGCACCAGTATCCACTATAAATTTTAATGCAGTTGTCCCTAATCGTGTATTGATTTGTAATAGCGGCGAACTCAGGGGGACAGACATGGTTCGCGCCGTTAGTTTTCCGAGTCTGTTGGAGTTGGTGTAGGTGGACGCGAGCTTGGTAGTATTTTTGTGTTTTGCTTCTTCGGCCATCTACACCAAGGTTTGCAAGTTCTTGCTTGCTCGGCAAAGTAGAGGTGTGCTCTACATATTTTGGCTTTTTGTTCCGGGAAGAAAGGTTTAATACCTGTCGGTAAAATAATATTGTCTTTGCTTTTCTCAGTTTTTTGTGTCCTATGCTGAGCGGTGAACGCTGTCGCGTTGATATTGTTAAGCAGAGGCATAAGCTCATCCGCTAGCTTTCCAAGTTGAGTTGGACTTAACTCCTTTTGTGAAGCAATGACAGGGGAAATTGTCGCTGGTAGGGCCTGAAGAAATTTGTGTATTACTATTTCTTCTCCGATACCTATCCGTTTTGCTATCGATAGCATTTCTTGTAGGTATGTTGAAGGACGGCCTGTAATAGTTGTTGTTGACATTAATTTGTCCAGCAAATTCGTGGGCCTCAATTAATGACTGTTTTATTTCCTCGTATTTTTTTTATTCTAAAATTGTTATCGGTATTTTAGCTACCACCTCTGCAGGCAGAGATGACATTACCGTGTAGAATTTTGTTGTTGATGCCGTTATATTGCGCAGGTGGAATTGTGCCTCCAGAATGGAAAACCAGCCATTCACTGCCGTTTCCATGAATTCTGGTGTCTTTATGTTAATTTGCTGGAGAGAAGCTTCTTCCATTTTTATTTATCTATTTTTTTTTTAATGTTTTTTTTTTGTGTGTGTATATATATTTTTATATATATATATATATATATATATATATATATTTGTTGTTGTTGTAGACGAAGAAAAGAGGAAAAGAATTTTTTTTTATTTACTTACGTCGAAGGTTCTGTCTTGAAACGTTTGCGACGTGAAGTTGAAAAATTGGTTGAATTTATCCTGGAATTTTCAAAAGTTGCGTCTTATATCCTTTTAGTTGGGGTCACCATTGTAATATATGTACTTAGGTTATGTTATTTGAGATAATAAATGAGAAGTACAAATATTAACTTTAAAAGAGGAATTTTATTCTTCGTATACAACGCCACGTGTTGGCTAGAAAATGTCCGGCAGTCAACACGTGTGTTTAGTGTTTGGAATCTCTTCAGCAACTGCCTCCTCTTCTGTTTTTGGGTCGTCTTTGGCAACTGCTACTATCTCGGCTGATTGGCCAGAGGGAGAGGGAAAGCGACAGAGAAAAAGAGAGAGAAGGGAAGAGAGAAGAGTGAGAGGCGATGGATTCTGGGATAGCATTCCTTGGCCGAGGTGGAAGTAAGGACCAAGATTTCTGTTGAGTTAGTATTGACTGCCCATTTACTGACCTTAGTAAGGGAGGTGATACTACACACTATTTCGGATAATGAGCAATAGTTTATGAAAGATATGTTGTGTTAGTTTTAAAGTTTTATTTTTATATCCTTTTTAATTGCTGATATGCTATGAGAAATGTGCTCAATTCAATAAATATGCTTGGCTTTATCTCTACCCAGTCCAAGAAATTATCAAGTTGTAACTGTCAGGCCTAGTAAAGCGAGTAGAGAAATGTATAAAAAATAAAGGAGATAAAAAGTGGGGTGAGAAAGCTAACTTTTGTTACCTGAAAGAGAAGCATGTCAATATTTCTTAAAAACAAAAACTACCAGTTCCCACTAATTAATTTATTTCAAGAGAAATAAATTTTACAAAATCCAGCTTCGCATATTTTTCCCTATGCTTGTCGAAAACATTGAATTTAAGGTAACAAAAATAACACACATTCAAGTAACGACAATATTATAACCGAAAAAAAGAAGGGTATAAAAAAATATTACGACAGACTTGCTCGAAGCCATGCCATCAACCATCTACTTTCAGTTTAACTTTTGTTAATGATAAAATACCATTCTTTGGTATTTTATATCAAAGTTCTTTTTGAAGCCTGTTTTTAGGGTTTATTCTTTTCTCGATGTTTCCTTCTTGTATAGAATCAACCTGGACAAATATGTTCTTCTAGTTTCCTGTGTAGAATTGTTGAAAATGAAGCTTACTATTTCTGTGAGCAAACTTCGAGTAGACCACCGCTTCCTCCTCTTAGATAAATATCTTTCTGTTGACTGAGCCACTAGCTTCCTTTGTTGGTAAAATGTCCAATAATATTGCCTCCAGACCTTAGACTCAACTTTCTTTTGAAGGGGATAACATACCAAAACCACAAATATCCTGCAGTAGGCTTTTTTTTTTCAACAAACAACAATAAAAACCCTGTAAGGAAAAGAGTCTTAGCCTAAAACTAAAGGGCCCATTTTGCTCAAGCTACTTTGCTTAAGAAAAAACTGCCTAAAGTTGAAGGCAAATAAACAAGAGCTCACAAAACAAAAGGAGCGAGCCAAGCAGAGCTTTCTGCTTGTGCTGAAAAAAACAACAACAAAAGAAGCCAGACCCTAGCGGGTCTCACTTAAATAATAGTAGGCGCGTGGGCAAACAGCGCCACCTCATAACATCCAATCAGATTCGAGCAGACATTAACTGCTGAATTAACAGATTTCAACAATGCCTATCAGCCCTGAACTCCTTCTAGGATTAAACTTGGTTATTTTCATGAAATTTTGGGACTGATGATTTTGGTTCAGCAACTGTCTTCTTCAACTGTTGGACTGCTGCAAGCTAATGTGGGGGATTTGGGGTGTTCAGACTCACGAGCTTTTTGGCCGCAAAATAGGGAAAAGTTATTTTGGGGATTTATAACCACATGGGTCTTTTACTATTTTTAGGTTAAGGAACATTACAAGCCTTTGTTAGATAATCAGTTTAAGAGAAAGAAAACTCTAAATTCAAATTAGCCTTACTCTGCGTAAATATTGATCTTGCAACATATCCTGCTCATGGTGGAGGGGTTGAGTCAATTCATTCATTGTTTTCAGCTGTACAATGTTAGGGAATTCTTAGAAGTGTCTTTAAAATTTACTCAAATCATAAAAGAGCAATAGGTATGTACAATATAATTACGCATTATTGCATAGATATCACCAAGGTATTGTTAGCAGCTGGAAATGGCAATTATTCATCATATCTGGAGTGGGGCTGCACGTACAAATAAGGG
Organism: Sepioteuthis lessoniana; assembly: GCA_963585895.1. Lineage (NCBI taxonomy): Eukaryota > Metazoa > Mollusca > Cephalopoda > Myopsida > Loliginidae > Sepioteuthis > Sepioteuthis lessoniana. The sequence continues at coordinate 62,342,383 of OY757926.1, read as the reverse complement.
AAGGGCTGTGAGTACAAATGGTGGGGAGAGGGGAGAGTGAGTTAAAATTGTTTGTTATAACAATTAATACAAAAAAGTAGTTCACCTTGCATTCTCTGAGGTGAGGGTATAGTACAAATGATTTTCAAGGGAAGGGAGGTCTCCACCTTTGGGGGATATAAGCATAATAGGGCATATAATATAAAATTACTGATGATTTTCTAGATATAACAGTATAAAAATAATTAATAATGTATATACAATATATATACTAAAACTTGTGTAAATATAAACATATTAACATTCCTAATAATACATGTACACTATCATCATCATCATCATATCGCGCTGGTAGCACGGATATCCCTGACCCTCTCTCGCCACTCCTCCCTATCGTTCATCACCCTAGGTAGGTCTTCAGGACAACATCCTGTATCCTCACATAGCTGCTGAATGTACGTTCGAGCTGGTCGTCCTGCTTTTGCGCGGCCATGTGTGGGGATCCATAAGAGTACATCTCTTATGAGTTCATCTCTGCTTCTCCAGCAGTGTCCTGCATGTCTGGTTCGTCTAACTTGAATAGTTTTCGTGATAGGGGGCAGGTGGCCGTACAGTTGGTGTCTCGTGGGGTGCTGCTGCCAGGACTTGTTCAGGATTGCACGCAGCATTCTTGTGTAATTGCCATCCAGTTTCTTCTCCAGCCGTTTTGTTAGCGTCCATGTAGTGCATCCATATAGCAGTATCGATGTGACCGCTGCCTGGAAGAAGCTGCGTTTCATTTTATCGGTTAGGTCTGATTTCCATATAATCGATAGCCTATTGATAGCTGTCCATGCTTTCGTTAGTCTCGTTTCGATGTCCTTTTCGGTTGATTCGACGCTGCTTCCTAGGTACGTGAATTTGCCTACTAGTTTAAGTGGGGTTCCTTCTAGAGTGGAGATGTCCCCCGTTTGGTTATAGCACATATATTCCGTTTTGTGTGCATTAACATAGAGGCCTATGCTTGCTGCTGCTCGTTCCAAACTATGCAGAAGAGTTTCGGCTTGGTCAGGTGTATTTGCCAGTATCGCTATGTCATCGGCGTAGTCGGCGTCGGTAATTGTTGCTGCGGGGTATCTTCTGCTTCTTTTCTTCGTCAGTTCGAAGCCATTCTCTTTGATTTTGTCAATCGATGTTCTAAGTACGTAGTCTAGACAAATGATAAAGAGGTACGGGGCCAGCGTGTCCCCTTGTAGTACTCCTGCTACAATGTCAAAGTATTCTGTGTCTCCATCCGGTGATCGTACTTTTACTTTAGTGTTTCTATAGAGAATTGTTATTGCCGCTACGGTTTCTTTAGGTATGCCGTACACTAGTAGGATTTGTTCCATCTTTCCTCTGTGAATGGAGTCGAAAGCCTCGGTAAAGTCGACAAATATTAATGTCGCTTGTAGGTTCTTTGCCCGTACACCTTCAAGGATTCTGCGGATGGTTAATATTTGTGAGGTCGTGGATCTATTTCTTCGGAAGCCATTTTGGTTTTTTCTAAGTATGATGTCGATTTTGGGTTCTATTCGGTTTCGTAGTAGGGCATTGTAGATTTTGGCAGCTATGGATGTAAGTGTTATGCCTCGGTAGTTTTTGGCTAATCCGAGGTCCCCCTTTTTAGGGAAGGGGAGTATGCATCCCTTCATCCATCTATCTATTGGATTTTGATTGTATACTGCGTTGCAGTGTCGGAGCAGTATGTCGTCGAATTGTTTGGTCTTCCATACTTCCGGGGGAATTTCGTCCAGCCCTGCAGCTTTCCTATTTTTAATTTTTTTGAGAACCGAGTCGAGTTCTTCTTGTGTGAACGGTCCTAGTTTAATGTCTAATTGTTTGCTAATTATTCTGGTGATTGGTTCATGCGTTATTTTTGGTGGGTTTCCAAGTAAGTTTTCGAAGTGCTGTTTCCACAGTTTTATTCTTTCTTGTTGGTTTGCTGCTTTAAGTTTTGCTTTGGCTGTGTTCTTTCTTCTGCTCACTTCGTTTATTGTTTGCCAGGCTATCCTAGATTGCCTATCTTCCACCGAGTCTCTGATCTTATCTATCTGATTTTGGATGTATTCTGTCTGTTCCTTTATATATATGCCTGCGAATTGATATTGTGCCGTTTTTAGTTTTAAGGCATTTGTGTTTGTTGGGTTTTTTCGATAGTTTTTGGAGGCTGTTTTCACTAGTGCACGTTTTTCTCTCACAGCTAAAGTTTCCCATGGGACTCTATATTTAGTTTTAAGTTTTGTTGGAATGTATTTTGCTGCTGCCTCGAGGTGTGCATTGACGAAGTTTTCATATTCGTCGTTTGGTGTACTTTTTTAGGTAGATATAAGCATTACATAGTAGGGATAAATGTTTTCAGTGGTAGAAAGAGTTAGAAATCTACTTTTAAGATTATTTACATGATTTTAAAAACACAAAAGTAAAAGTCTGCTTTCCAGATTGAGATACAGACTACTTCGACATTGTAACAGGTGAGCTACAAGGAGACACAAAAGCCCCATACCTGTTTATCATCTGCCAAGACTACGTACTTAGAATGTCTATTAATTTAATGAAAGATAATGGTTTCAAGCTGGCAAAGGAAAGAAGCTGAAGATACTCCACACAAAAATTATGGACGCAGACAACGTCAATGACATAGTGTTTCTGGCGAATACACCCGCCCAAGCCAAAACCCTGCTACATAGTCTGGAACAAGCAGCTGCAGGCATATGCCTCCATGTCAATGGAGACAAAACAGAATACATGTGCTTTTAATCAAAGAGGTGACATTTCCACACTAAAGGGTAGGCCTTTGAAACTAATGGACAAGTTCACCAATCTAGGAAGCAGTGTCTCATCAACCAAGAAAGACATCAACACGCGACTAGCAAAGGTATCGATGGCTATCGATTGGCTTTCAGTCATTTGGAAGTCAGACCTGAACGATAAAATTAAACACAGTTTTTTCAAAGCAGCAGTTGTGTCTATAGTGCAATATGGATGCACTACATGGATGTTAACTAAACGTATGGAGAAAAAGCTTGACAGTAATTACACAAGAATGCTGAAAACAATATTGAACAAGTCCAGGAGGCAACACCCCACAAAACAGCAGCTGTACGGCCATCTACTACCCATCACGAAAACAATCAAAGTTAGATGAGCCAGACATGCAGGACACTGCTGTAGAAGTAAGGACGAACTCACAAGGGACATACTCTTGTGGACCCCTTCACATGGACAAACAAAGGTAGGACGACCAGCTAGAACCTATATACAACAGCTCTGTGCCGATACAGGATGTAGCCTAGAAGACTTCCCGAGAGCGATGGACGATAGAGACGAGTGGCGAGAATAGGTCAGGGAGATCCGTGCTGGCAGCGCGATGTGATGATAATGATATAATTTTTACCTTCTTACGTCGGAAGTAACAAAATGATTCAAGGGAAATAATTTCTTTTAGAGTTACCTCCCATGGAATAAAAAGTGAATCACGTACATAACTAGTTTGATACATGGTTATAATAAAGGATCAACCAGAAATATTTAAACTCACTGATAGGACTAGCTTATTGACAATAGCTTCCCAGCAGCAATTCAGTCGGACTTGACGTACTATGTTAATAAACAGCAGTTGTATCTGTGTCTAGTGTCAGAAAAAAAAGTGTTCCTATTGTAACATAAATGTAAGATTATGTCAGAAGAGGAAGAAAATTGTTATACATGAAATATTATGGCCTAACAATCATTGCAGTACAGGAATTATCAGTAGAGTTAAAAAAAGATGAAGCCTTTGGGCCAGACTAAGCAAAACTTAGAAAATAATAACAACCAATGCCTGACTTATAGTCAAATCTCACTGAAAGCAATAGTTGCCATCAGATCATCTAAGTTAAGCAACAATAAGCCTATTCAGTTCTGAAAAGAGTGACCACTTAGAAACAGCTGACACGGTTTATATTTACCCAACTCTTCTACCTTGGAACACAAAGTAAATTTTAAGTGGAGTAAAGCTGGTTTGAATTCAGAGTTTTCTTTCTCTTAAGCAGATTGCCTTTACAAGGCTAAAGGACCCTGTCTGCTCTACTGTTTTACTCATAGTTCGAGGAAGAAGAGATGGATTTATGCCTTTCTCAAAGGCATTCGCACAAAATGAAATTCAAACAGCTACATACTGGATTTGAACTCAGGTTGCCAATTCTATTTCTTATAACAATAACTGTTATACAAAGCCTGACTCTGTAAACACCCCGAAGTCTGGATGCCAGCTAAATGAAAAGAACTGACAAAGCTAGAATTACAGTCAAGTCACACTGAAAGCATTGATACCTGCCAGATTACACACTGAAAAGCATTGATACCTGCCAGATTACACACTGAAAGCATTGATACCTGCCAGATTACACACTGAAAAGCATTGATACCTGCCAGATTACACACTGAAAGCATTGATACCTGCCAGATTACACACTGAAAGCATTGATACCTGCCAGATTACACACTGAAAGCATTGATACCTGCCAGATTACACACTGAAAAGCATTGATACCTGCCAGATTACACACTGAAAGCATTGATACCTGCCAGATTACACACTGAAAGCATTGATACCTGCCAGATTACAAAGTCACACTGAAAGCATTGATACCTGCCAGATTACCAAATTTAATGACTGAAGACCCTGCTCAGTACTTTGGTAAGTGATTACTTTGTAACATTAGGTATGGTAAGCAAAATGAAGTCTTTTCATCAGGTTAGAAAGTAGTAACTAGTTTTAGTAAATTATCACATTAATATTATAGCATTGATATTATAGAAAATTATTGTATTGATATTATATAATTGAGATTATAGGGTTTAGTTTCTTTGTTTAAAGGTATATACATCTTTGTGGATTATTTAATACCAAAGCCATCTTTGTAGAAGTATGGAGTATAAGAGGTTTGGGTGTGTTGGGAAATATTATGAAGTTAGTTAGTTACTTTTTCTTCTTATCCCCATTCAATTATTATCTTCTTTTGTTAGTTGTTTAGGCTGAAAAAGGAATGAATAATGGAAAAGAGACAGGGATACTTTCAAACTCAACTTTTATTCCCAGGTTTATAACTATTTCATGAAGAGGAATGTTTTTCCTTAACCACTAAAATAGCCATCCTCCCAATTAAGGTGTGTATAGAGGTCTGAGAAGGAGTTTCTTTTTAGCATAGGGAAGCCCATATTTTCAGGCATGGATAGATTGCACTTCCTGTCAGAGGCCTCCAAGAAGATTATTATTTTTTACATTCATTTATCTAATTTTGTGTTTATTCTATTTTATTCTTTAATGTTATTGGTTTTTTTATTCATTATTCCCTTCCCACAGAAGAACAGCAGCAATACTATTTTACTCATAGCGGGGGGGGGGTTCATACCTTTCCTAAGGGTATTAGTTTGAAAATGAACATAGTAGTGTGACTGAAGGCCACGGTCCAGGACTTTAGCTATTATACCATGGAGATTCTCCCTGATATTACTGGAAATTACAGTATTGATATTATAGGATTAATACTATAGGAAATTATCGTATTGATATTAAAGGAAATTATAGTATTGATATCATCGGATTGATATTATAAAAAAATAAAGTTAAGTTGTCTTTTCTTAAATCTCTCGAAGTACACTCCTCTCAATCTTCATATAAAAAGTTAATTTTTTCTAAACCAGAGATACCAGGATTTTATTATTTCAGCAATCAAAATGGATACTATTAGTTATTCTTCATTACCAAACTCAACAGAATTGAAACTTTGTTGCTAAATATAAAATTACAATACCTTTGTAATCAAAAATAATTTTGCATCAATATATATAAGGGGTGTACTTATTTTTGGACTGCAACATATATTTTTGATTACAGCATTTCACATATTTTCAATACATATTTTCAAAATATATTCAAAATATCTAATAAATAATATTCAACAATATATTTAATAATATATAATAATATAATCATATAATGATATATAATCATAATAATAATCCATAACTTATACCATGCCTTGTTGGTAGAGGTTCGAATTCAAAGTTTTTATTCAAAACTCATTACCCTACCATGCCTAGAGAGTTCAGTCTGACCAGCTATTTACCTCTGTTTGTTATGATTTTATTCTGAATACTTACTCGCACAACAGCCCTCACCATCAACACAGCTACTAGAATTTTATCTAGGCTTGTTGATGGGGCTTAGAATATACCAACTGCATCTTCTGTAGATGGAATAGACTCCACTCCCCACAAAATAGTTGTCCTGAGTATGACATCAAACTGCATGTGATTGTGAAGCTCCTGCTTTGGAGCACTGGACTGTGTGGAGTACTCCGTTCATTGCCATCACTCCCTGGTCCAACTCTTATCACTGGATTAATTTGTGAGCTTTATAAATAAGTGATAGTTTTTGTTGATATCTTTTGAAGTTGAGCTGCTTAGTTATTCAACTGAAGTTATTTTCTGTACTGAAACTGAAACCCTATTCTTTTTAAAATTACAGCCTGGTTAGTAAAAGAGAAGTAAGCAATGCAGAAGCTTTTTATTATTACATTCTGAAAATCTATAAAATCAAAACTGTTTTAGTATTTCAGGAAATGGTTAATTTCTCTAACACTATAAATTATTTGGCAACACAAATGAATTACGAAACTTCTTTTAAACAACACAACAAAGAAAGGTTTATTATAGTAGCAGGCATAAAGGAGTGAGAGTGAGAAAGCATCCCTTTTGTGTTGCTGGTCAGTATGTTGGTCCTTGGTTTGTAGGAAGCGTGTGTGAAGCTAGCAGCAGCGTTTTCTTCAGCGATGGGTTCCAAGTGGAATCCGTAGCAGTCATGTGAGAGAGGTCTGTTTGTGTTGCTGGCTCATGGCTCTCGGACCGTCAACACACAAAAAGAAGGGACTAGAAAAAATAGTTCTTGAGAGGAAGAAGGAATTAATGTGCTCTGCCAGTTGATTGGTCAGTGAGTGACCAACTCTCTTGGTGGGGGCATTGATTCGCGAAAGGAAATAGATCTGTGGCTGCTACACTGTCATTTCTAAAATGTTTTTTTTTTTTTCAAGTATTGTTCATCTATCTATATATCTATTTATTAGCAAAACTCATTATGTTTGTATATATAAAATCATAACCCAGAGAAAATACCTCATCATATGGAGATTTCTATTTGAGCAATACACTTAAAATACTTTAACTTAGTGAATGATATTTATTACAAAATGTTGGATATGTTTACAATTGAGCATGAACTTCTTGAACAATTTGCAACTGAATGATAATTTTGCTGGAGCTTTGGGGAATGTAGAGCACTCCTTCATTGCTATTGGTTCCAGGTCCACTCTGGCCCAGAGTGATAGCACCTGATCTGTGGGTTAAATAGAACTAAATTGTGTACTTATACTAAACTGAATTGTTTGAATTAGAACTTTTTGACTAAACTGAATAGCTTGAAATAGAAATGTTTTTGACAGTTAAACTGTGTACTTACATTTAAACTGCTTACTTATGCTAAACTGAAGTGTTTGAAAAGGAACTGTTTTTGACATTGAAACTGTACTTACACTAAATGGAACTGTTTAATATAGGACTGTTTTGACATTTAACTGTGTGTAAACAAAATCTATACTTATACTAAACTGAACTGGTTTGAATTTGAACTGTTTGACAAAACTGAATAGCTTGAAATAGAAAAGTTTTGATGATTAAACTATGTACTCATGCTAAACTGAATTGTCTGAAATAGAACTGATTATTTGTATAAAAATGGATTTGGCATTAAATAACCTACAAAGGTTGATATACCAGAAGACCCAAACAAGCAACCAATCTTGAAAAATTAAGTTACTTGTCAAATAGATTTTAAGATAGCAATAAAAAGTGTCAACTACAGGTCTTTTTTTCTACAATTTTGTTTGGTAGATGTGGCATATCTACAATTATTATTTATGCATAAGATATACTCAGATATAATATGCATTCATGTATAACATGCACCCCTTTGGACTATGAAATTCTGGAATAAAAAAATTTTCGTGTATAATACATGCTGACTTTTTAGAATTTGTAGCAGTTAAATTAAACCTAAATTTAGCATTTGTTCAACTTTTTATTGGTTCATATTGACTAAAAAAAGAATTTATATAGTTTACATTATGTTTTAAAACACAAAATTTACATTGTATTAAGGAGAAATGTCTGGGGGATGTTCACACAAAAATGTAACAAGCTTGCAGTAAAAATAAGCTCACATTGGGAGAAACAAAATTATAAACAATACCCTCTCTAATGGATATTTTTCTGTGATGGTGTAGAACTTTAATTTGGAATATAGATATGACTTACATTTGGTCATCTTGTCCTGAATATGGTAAGGAATGTGGTTGAAAAAAGTTAATTATATAATTCTCATGTACAATATGTACTACTAACTTTTGGGTTGAAAAATCTAGAAAAATTGTGCATCTTATTCTCATATAGTTAGAGTATACATGCTTCAAAATAAATGATTAGCAATTTGTGTCATTTTTTTTATTTCTTTAGTTAAAACTTTTATTTTTCTTAACAATTGGAGCATGAAATAATTGGAAGATCCTGCCCAAATTCACATACATTGTTGCATCATAGATATTTATATACTTTAATTTAGTTAGACATGAAACTAGTGGAAAATGATATCCAGTAAGAATCAATATCAAAGCAGTGGATCATGAAATTATCTTAGAAGACTTTACAATTCTATGGATGATATTAAGTCTAGCTTAGTTAAGAAAAAAATATCCTCACACTAGGTTTGATTTGGTTAGGTTTGGTTTGATAGTATACCAACCATTGTCGGTTATTTAATACCAAATTCTTTTAATACATGTCTATTAAATATAAGATTTTTGCTTACATTTTATAGATAACATTTTTCAGTGAGCTTGAGCTCATTTTTTTCACAGTTAAATGATTTCCCTTATTTCTATCTTATATGAATAATTCTATTTACTATTGATCATTTGTTTGCTATTTAACTTTAACAATTCAATTGAACATCATTCATTTGTTTACACAGAGTTAAATGACCAAACAGTTCTATTTCTAACAATTCAAGTTAGCACAAGTCATTTATTTGGACTCAGTTTAAATGTCAAAGTACACTGTTTAAATGTCTAACATTTCTGTGACCCATCGATAAGATCCTACTAGGTGCTATCACTCCAGGTCAGAGTGGACCTGGAAGTGATGGCAATGAAGGAATACTCTGCATTCCCCAAAGCTCTGGCATTACTGGAGCTTCAGCATCAGATTGTTTAGTGTCATATCCAGGACACTTGATGGAGTCTTACCCCTCTGCAGAGATGCAGTCAGTGTATTATACAGCCCCAGCTAACTGGGCCACCAGTTATTTATATGTCACAAAGTAATCTGGCATATCAGAAATCCCTGGTTATTAGATGCTTAGTGGAGAAGATTTTTTCATTAAGTCTCCACTCTCCAAAGTCCAATAATGCATTAGTTTATCCATGATATACTAACTCCGAACACAACAGAAGGAAAGACCAGATAAACTCATTTGTACATACCAAGTACATTTTTCATTTTATATATACAATATACTGACAAATTAAAAAGAAAGGATATACAAATGTGTCCCAACAGTTAAAACTATACACATTATTCCATGAACAAGCAGTATGTACAAGGGGTACAAAATAACAAAAGGCTTACTTGACAAGAATAGGTAAGATAGCCATGAGGCTTGTTTTTTAACAGGGGTCAGAGACAATGTCTCTACTGTTCAAAAACCAGAGGGGAATATGGGTGTTTTAAACTGTAATGTGATCCCCTACAGGGCCTTTAATGGACATGAAAACTATCTAAGAGAAATTCATTTATTTATTTATTTATTTATTATATGCCTATACACTGCTCTGTGGTAAAGTTTATCACATATAGGTATTTACTAAACATGGTTTAGTTTGACATAAGGCTGTGGATGTGAGGAATTTAATGAAGACCTAGCTTCATTAGTAATCATCTTCCAGACTAGCATACTCCTATGGATAAGATAGTATCATAGACTGGGTTATCTACCCTTGGTTGGCCACTTGACCAGGAAAAGACTCTGAATACAAATCTTGGAGGTTGTGGAGCTAGCAACTCCACATCATAAAACCTACTCACTACTGAAACTACAGCACTATCACTAATAGGGTGAAGCTGCACTTCTATGCTCTATAAGGAGTCAACAGGTTGTGACATAGAACATTTTCTATGCCTATATAATCTCATTTCCAATACTTTCTCAATGTTAGTCGCTGTCTCTTTCAAAAGCATTTGTCAGAATTTTTATTAGATGTTCTTTTATAAAAATTATCTTACAAAACAGTTACCACTATATATATATATACCACATTCCAAATAAAAGGAAAACCTTTAAAAATTACTCATATTTTTTGTAATAATATTTATTTCAGCAGATTATATATTTTTTTTAAAACATTAGATCTGCATCTTCAGACAAACAAATAATCTTTCTTTGTCTGAAGATGCAGATCTAACATCTAAAAAAAATAGGGTCTGTTGAAATAAATATTATTACAAAAAATATGAGTAATTTTTAAAGGTTTTTCGTCTATACTGAATTATTTGCTCTGTACTTTAATTCATTATAATTTTATATTTAGCTCTCAGTTGAATTTTGAATTACATGGATATTGAAGAAAGAAAATCCTAAAATAGAATCCTTTCCACTATCAGGTGACTTGGTATTGGATAATATAAGGATACACACACACACACACACACACACACACACACACACACACACACACACACACACACATATATATATATGATTGATTGATTTTTAAAGCATTTCCACCTGTCAATGAATATTTTATATCTAGATGTTAGGAAATTACACAACTTGTACATTTATATTGAAAATTTTTGTGTAATTATTTCTTAAGATTTGTTGGTTGGTTGGTTGGATTTAATGGCATATAAACCCTTTTAGGCTATCTAGTACCAAATCTTGTTTATATATGTATTAAATATATGATTTGTAAACAAATAGTTTGCAGGTAGCAATTTAAACAACCTATTGCTCATTTGTTGGCACACTGTTAAATGGTTCTACATATAGTGTAAATGAATAGTTTGTCAGCAATTTTATTTTTAGATGAATTAGAGCTCATTTGTTTGTGCACAATTAAATGGTTTCAAGTATTGCTATCAAAAACTAAAAATTCCATTTAATATTAATCATTTGTTTGCATGCAGTGAAATGGTTTCAAGTATTGCAAATACAACTAGTTTTATTTGCACATAGTTTAATGGGTCCAAGTATTGCTATTGAACACTAACAAATGGTTCCAAGTATTGCTATAGAACACTAACAAATAACACCAGTCATTTGTTTGTACACAGCTCAATAGTCAAACAGTTCTATTTGACCTATAGATGGGACCCTAACAGGTGCTACCACTCTGAGTCAGAGTAGACTGAAGAGTAATGGTAATGAAGGGGTACTCCGCATTCCCCAAAGCTCTAAAACTGGAGCCTCACCATTAGGTGGTTTAGTGTTATATCTAGAACACTTGAGGAAGTCTTACTCTTCAGAAGAGATGTAATCAGCATATTCCACAGCTCAACTGACTGGGTTGGTTTCTTGCACAGTTATATGATATTAAGTATTCAGTTTCTTCCAGGCAGTAGTCGCATCGATGCTGCCATGTGGATGCACTACATGGACTCTAACAAAATGGCTTCTTGCTAGATGGCAATTACACAAGAATGCTGCGAGCAATCTTGAACAAGTCCTGGCGGCAACACCCCACAAGACACCAACTGTACGGCCACCTGCCTCCTATCACGAAAACTATTCAAGTTAGACGAACCAGACATGCAGGACACTGCTGGAGAAGCAGAGACGAACTCATAAGTGATGTACTCTTATGGACCCCCACACATGGCCGAGCAAAAGCAGGACGACCAGCACGAACATACATTCAGCAACTATGTGAGGATACGGGATGTAGTCCAGAAGACCTGCCAGAGGCGATGAACGATGGGGAAAAGTGGCGAGAGAGGGCCAGGGATATCCGTGCTACCAGTACAACATGATGATGATGATGATGATGATGAAGTATTCTTATTTAATACCAATCATTTTCAAACAGATAGATTTGACCCTTACAGTAACTACCACTCTTGATCAGAGTGGACCTGGGAGAAATCACAATGAAGGGGTAGTCCACTTCCTCAGATCTTCAGAACTGGAACCTCACCATCAGATACAATTTAGTGTTATACCCAGGACACTCCTTGGAAGGGTCTTACATCTCTGCTGGGAATACAGTCAGAGTATTCAAAGCCTCACTACACACATATATCAATGCATATATATATATATATATATAAGTTGGCTGACCATAGTCAAGGGTGACCTGAAGGCTCCCTTTTCAATAGCTATAACAACAAGATGTAGGGGAGGGCACTACACCCTTCCCTGGATGCTCCACTTACCCTTGATCCATACTTTATAATGTTGAGTGTTAAACAAGGAGACATTAAGTACCATTTTTTAATCTTTGGTATAAATCAATGTGGCATTGAACCCTGGTTTCCCAGACCATTGGCGAATACTCTACCCACTATGCCAGTGGGCTGGTATATATATATATATATATATATATATATATATATATATATTAAGGCAAGTTTTATTAAAGACATTGGAACATGGTTTATTATTTTTAATTGTAGTATTTCTAGTCTAGTTTGTGTCGGGATCCAGGTGGTAAAGGAATTGTCCCATATCTTCTGCCCAAGTGCTTTCGACCATATTTTTGGTTGCCATCAGGGGTAGTGTAGTTTGAATTGACTATTTGAGTTTTTATTGTTTTGATTATTTGTAGCATTGTGTTTTGAAGTTGTTGGTTGGAATGTTTTCAGCATTTAGTTTTAAAAGTTCAGTTGCAAAGGTTTACTAATGGAGTTGGTGATTTTAGTTATAAAAAATATTCCATATATTGGCGCCTGTGTTAAATGCTATTTTATCAATGTTTGTTTTTTGTTTTTTTCATGCATATTACTTCTAGGATTTGTAATCGTTTATTATTATTATTTTTTTACATATAATTATTGTATTATCGGTGACAATTTTCCTTACATCAGAAGATGTAAGTTAGTCAGTGTTATTGTGGTGTTTATAATTAAATGTTGTTTTATGACACTATTTTCCGAGAGGTGATGGGTGAGGCAATGAGATAGTGTAGTAGTTGTATAACTAATGTAAATATTATTTTTGTTTTTTGGGAGATACTCTCAAAATAGACATATAAATTTATAAACTACATTGGTTTGATTTAGGAGTATTTTAGCAAAGTTGGCGTTATTTTTAACTTGGAGGTTTAAGGTTTTAAATTTAGTGTAGTAGATCATAAATTTTATTTGTTTTTTGGTAGGTTTAATATGTCTTTTTATAATGTTAGTTACTGCGTGTTCGTCTAATTTGTATTATAGTGCATTTGATTTTTGTAATATAAATCAATTCTGTTGTTATTGTTGGTTGTGTTGTTAGTTTTGTGAATGTTATGAAGGTATAGTTTTATTTATTAATTAGTTTATTATGGAAATTGTAATATATATATATATGTGTGTGTGTGTGTGTGTGTGTGTGTGTGTTTATATATATGTATATATCTGTTGACATTTATCTGTGTGTAAACAAATGACTGCATTCAAATCAATGACTAACACCTAATATTTTGACCCCCTCTGCCCTTGCCTGAGAATTTAATTTTTTTTTTTTTTCACATACGAACTGTAACTCCACATTTGCTGTTTTCCAACTTCGTGTAAAACATGTAAAAAGTCATCTGACGAAACGGAGAGTATAGTTATATCCTCCGCCGAAATAAATTTATAATGACAACTTAACCAGGTTTGAGTTTTCATCCGATTACACTATATATATATATATATATATATATATATATATATATATATATATATATATATATATATATATATAAAATTAAGCAATATAGACATCCTTTGTCTACACAATTCCTGCTGGATACCATAAAATCGATGCGGCGACGTGAAAGGATAAATACAAAAATGTGTAGACTAAGAATGTCAATATTGTTTAATCAAATATGTATTAATGAAGAAATGCTGCCCCCACACACACACATATATTTTTTCTTTTTTCAAAATTTAATGACTCATGTCTATATCGGCTGCACGGTACAGTGGGGAAAAAATTTCAACATGAAGATGAAATTTCCTCATATCAATCTACTGTTAATAAATTTTTTCATAAAAAATGTAAATTTATAACAAAGAAAAATGGGGGTGCTTTTTAATATATCATTTATTTAAAAAAAAAGAAGGTTAATGTTAAAATTAAAATGTCATGGATTAAAGATAAACAAACAAACAAACAAACAAACAAACAAACAAACTACAATAAAACTACGATAAAAAAAAAACTGAGAGGGAGCTGTAGAGCACGCTGACTGCACCTTTGCAGTCGTGTAAGCCCCCACCCTCGCAACGAGGGTCCTGGATATAAACACTAAACTATCTGATGGTGAGGATCCTAGAGCCTTGGGAATGTCGAGTACCTTTTCATTGCCATTACTCCCAGGTCTACTCTGTTAGAGTCAAATAGATCTATTTAATCATTTATCATACTTGAAACCACTTAACTGTGTGCAAACAAATGAGTGATGCTAAATTGAATTAGTATCACTTTGCAATACGTGGAATCATTTAAGTGTGCAAATGAATGAATAATGTTGAATAGTATTATTAGTGTTAAATAGTAATACTTGAAACTATTTAACTGTGTGCAAACAAATGAGCTTTGTCTTTTTAAAAATGTTATCTACAAACTATTCTTTTACAAATCATATATATTTGATAAACATATTTATAAATAGAATCTGGCATTAAATAACCTATAAGGGTTGATAGTCCATAAAAGCAACCAATATCTGGTCATTTTCAAATTTATGTGGCTTTTTCCCCTCGCCGTAACTTCTTTTCGTAGTTTGTGTCTTTTTTCCTGTTTTTTCCTACTCCAAATTGTCACTTTTTCCAATCATGGAAAACTCTCTACAAGAGTTTACCTAAACCATTTGTTTGTTTCGATATTAATTTTATTTATAATTCACTTACTCAGAAGCAACAGAATTTGGCAAACAATTTCCATTTGAGATTTTTAAAAAAGTTACCGTGGAGGTGATTTACCATTTCCCACCTAAATATTTACCAGTTTTATCACTAGTTTTAGTCACTAAGTTCAGTTAGCCCTTTTTTGTTTTGTTTCTACTGATAATGAAAAATTAAATTCAACGTTTGATCACATTTATTCATAATTTATCGAATCAGTGTAATTCTCAAATAATTATGTACCATAAAATGTTTTTAAAATTGCTTCATGACAATATATGTAGTAAACACTAAACTCTATGACAGTCATCACTTTTTTTAATAATAAAAAAACGCCGTTACACAGAAACAAAAAAGAAAGAAAAATACGTTTTTTAACTCTCTCTCTCTCTCTCTCTCTCTCTCTCTCTCTCTCTCTCTCACTCACTCTCTTTCATCTTTTTAAAAAGATATATATTTGAGAAATAACGGTATTCAAAATTGGTGTAGTTGATAGCGCAAAATTTGTCCCAGGTAATAATACATGATGACTGACTTAATTTGTCTAAAAGATTTAATTACCATTTACATTATACGTTATCATTTCGTCGTTGTTTTAAAAAATAAATATTTAATGAATAAAATTAATTATAAAGTCGTGCGATTTTTACACTAAAATTTAATTCTTTTAAAATCCTTTATTTCAGCAATATGTAATAACAGCAAATAGTTATCTCACCTAAAAAGAGAGAAAGAAAGAAGGAAAAAAATCAGGAAAGAAAGAAAAAAGGAAGAGTAGTAGGTAATAATAATCAATAACAATCAAACAATCATTGATTTTTTTTTTTACATCCAACTCTGAATTTTGGCTGACTTTTCGTTCTAAAGGTTGGAGAAAAAATAGATAAAAATAAAACGATTTTTGAAAACAATAAGGAAAATAAATAATTTGACAACGTGATGGTCATTCTTAGTGTACTGACATTAATATTTTTATCATGGCATAAACATACAGAAGGTAAAATATTCTTTCTAGAAAATTCTTTATTTTTTCTACTTATAAAATTAACTTTCTAGAGTGATGTTTTCTTTACTCAGAAGAACTAATAGTTTTAAAAGCTGTAAGATATTTTTGCAATATGAGTGAAGGGAAAAATCGTTTCATTGTTATGTTTCGTAAACAAAAACACGGAGAGGAAAAAAAAAAAAAAGAACATAATATTAATGAATTATCATTTCTTTTCTAATATTCCTTGAAATTTAGTTAAACCATATCCACCCTTTTTTTTTTTACCAACGATGACTGCAGTTAAGGGTAAAAATGAAAATATTTTATAAAAGGACACTAAAAAAAAAAAAAAAAGATAATATAAATGTCATATGGGAATATCATTAAAAGTCCCCATTATTGACACAATTCGAATTTGATTGTCAATTCACTAATTCATACATTAATGTTTACATCGACGATAATAAGTTTTAAAATCATTTTTCATTTCTTATTGATGATCATCAATAAATTATTCTGCATAAAAAAAAATAATATTCAGTCAATTATTTATTCTTAATAATAATGAAAAAGAAGTTGTTTTTGTCAAGTAAGAAGTAGAGGGAAATGATCACAATATTCAACAAGTTAGACAAAGAAAAGAATGGTGACATTTGTGATACGAGAACAATCATGAATGGGAAAGAAAAAAAATTAACAAAATAGAATCATATATATATATATATATATATATATATATATATATATATATATATATATATATATATATATATATATATATAATTAAAAAATATGAATCGATTGGAAAGCCCATTTTTTACACTGAAAACACAACAGTAAATTAACAATCAACTTCATTTTTACCCATTTTTTTAACTGATCAATTTTTATGAATGAATGGTTTTATTGAATGCGAATATAAGTTGTGTTACAATCTATCTATCTATATCTATATATATATATATATATATATATATATATATATATATATATATATATATATATATATATATATATGTATATATTGTATTTTTCTTTTCAGAAAATGACACAACACTTTGATTAATAAATCAAATCATCAATTAATTTTTCTGTCCCAGTTTGCCTTTTTTTTATTTTGATAAACTTTTGAAACTGGTTAAAAAAAATCAATGAAAAATTGTTGTGTGAACAAAAATCATAATCGGAGATCATCTACAATCAAGAAATAATAGTAAGGATGATCTACGATAAATTCAAATTCAAAGAGGGGATTATTTGATTGTCAATCGATATATTCCCCTTGTACACCAGAATAATGTTAACCTCTTTGTAGAGTTTAAACATCGCAAAGATTGATGATGACAGATCAAATTTAATTACGGGGATCTTTTATTATTATTATTGTTATTATTATTATTATTAATAATAATAATAATAATAATAATAATAATAATAATAATAATAATAATAATAATAATAATAATAATAATAATAATAATAATAATAAAAAGAAAAGAAAAAAAAGCTTTTTGTCAAACAACGCAAATAATGACAATTCATTGGAATTAGTTTGCTTGCTGTTATAAAGAATTGAACAATTTTTAGAATAATAAACAATTAAGACTTTTTGGACCTAGAGTTAAATGCTATTTAAATCTTTTTTTATATAAATATATACAGTACACAGTATTAAAAATCTGTCTGAAGACAGATTATTTTGGTTTATAAAAAAAAACTTAGACAAGAAGAACTCAGTGAAAATATCTCTTCAACTTCAGCCAACAATGTAACTTTAGATAGATTATATTTTTCACTTTCTTTATGGATAATAATTCGTTTCGAGTAAAGTCTGTTATTCTCTCGAGACGGAATATATTTTAGTCAGCCATAGCTGGGCTGACCTATTATCATGTGGGTTTGTTTACATCCAACAGCTGATAGGCTCTCCTCCCACTCCGTCGGCCTCCCACTTCAAGTTTCTTGACTCCTCCCACTACTACTACTACTACTACTACAGCTTCCACTCTCCTCTCACTATCATTGTGTCAACCAGTCCATGACCTTTGACACGCGAATGTCTCGGAACACTCATAAACATGACATTAAAAATAAATGTCGGATAAAATAGAAACTTTTTTTTTTTAAATTTACTATTTTAGACAATGAGGAATAAATCTTTCAATGTTGCTTGCATGATCTAATAATTTCAATTGTTATTTTTTCTCTTTCTTCGTTTGTTCGCTCGGTTGGAGTCTTGCCATAGAATGGATGCCACAATAACAACAACATTTCTTCGGTTATTTCCGTTAGTTATTTGGATGAATTTCTAAACATTTGTTATCTTTGGGGAATTTCATAAGAAATAATTTCTTTTTTATCAAAAAAAAAAGGCGCTTATTTTATTATTATTATTTTTTAACGTGTCAAGCATTTCCATTAATTTTACCTATACCATAACGATGTTTGTTATTGTTTATATTATCATCAACATCATAAACATCATCATATAGAAGGAAAAGAACAATCTTTTTTAAATGAGCTCTTTTGCTAATTTCTACACACATTATATATTTCTGTTAAATAAGTATATTTTTTTTGTTTCTGTTGTTGGTTTGATTTATTTTTTTATGCGAGAGAAAGGCAATAAGGGTGGCGTAAAAGTAGAGCAAGAGACGGGGATTGTCAAGTGTAGAAAAGAACTTGGTAGGTGTGGTCATTTTGCATCACGTGATTCAAACGTCACTGAATAGCAGCAGCAGTAGAGTGACGGTAGCCATCGTTGTTGGTCGTTCGTTGTTGTTGTTTTGTACAGTTACATTATTACATACAGACTTGGTTTGCCTCAGTTTTAAAACAAACAAACAAACAAGCAAAAAAAAAAAAAAAAAAAAATCAGCCATTTATTGCTACACCTGGACTCGTTGGCTTTTTTTTTCTTTCGTCCGAAACCTCTCAAAGGAGTCACCTGCGCAAAAATAAGCAAGAAAAAATGCCCCTTGTCTAGGGGGAAAAGAAAGAGAAAACAAGAGACTATATATATATATATATATACATATATATATATATATATATATATGTGTGTGTGTGTGTGTATATATATATATATATAAGGGAGACTGACCCAAGAAAAAAAACAAAACAAAAAACCTACTAACAACATTCATTAGAGAAACATAGATAATATGCACACATAAACCAGTAGTATTGTCGATTTCTCAGTGGGGGTTTGTGTTTATCATCCGAATTAACTATTATCTGCTGTGTTTGGTGACATCAACATTGTACTGATTTGTCCTATTCGTTTTTGGGCTCCAGCTGCTGATCAAGAAGATGCTTTTTTTTTTCAAATCTAGTACTCTAGCAATTATTAGTCCATGTAAAAACTGTAACTAGCTATTAGATTTAAATTAGTATTTCAAGTAAATGCATTTCTGTAGTGATTAAAAACCCTCTTTGAATAAAGAAAGTCAGATCTATGAATTTAGAAAGATATATCTGCTACAGGTACTTTTGGAATTTAGAACGATAGTGTCAACATTTTGACACTAACCCTTTTTTTTTTTTCTTGACTAATTTTCTAAGGGGAGAAGTATAATGTTGACTTTAATATATAAAAACAAAAAACACCCGTTTCTTTGTTATTTTAAGTAGTAGTAGTAGTATTGTCTCAACTGCTGCTTATATATATAATATATATATTTATATATATTTCAACATACCAACAGTCTCTACTAAACCGAACTAAAAACAACCACTGGGGAGAGAGAGAGAAAAAAAAACTGCCCACGTTACTTCTGTTACTACTTATATATATATTTATTTTTATTTTTTTGTCTGCTCGTAAGTACTTATTTGTAGTTCCACCTAGACTGGTGTGGGTCTCGCTGCCACAGCAGCTCCTTGAGAAGCCCAGGTACCACAAGGTAAGGTACCTGCTGAAGTAAGTTAAAAAAAAAAAAAAAAAAAAAAAAAAAAAAGCAAGAACATTTCGGGACACATCACGGATTCGTGGTCGCCATGTCGTCTCCCAGCCCTGGCAAGAGACGTATGGACACCGATGTGATTAAACTGTATCCTTCGCAATTCTAATGTTTATATTATTTTAAAAAAAATCCTTTTTTTTTTTTTTTAAATCTTTTTCTTTTTACTTGCAGCTTCTGCATGGACGCCATCAGTTACTTAATATTTCAGTTAATATTTGTCGTTGCTGTTGTGATGACTTCAATAACACTGTTGTGATGTAGGTACCATTATTGTTGTGCTGGTGGTACCATTATTATAGACCCCCCCTCAAGCACTGTTTATACTACTGAGATTAATAATTTTTAAAATTATCTCTGTAATGTGTATGTAACATATTACGAATATGCCTTTTTCTAAAATAAACTGCATTCATAACTTTTTTTTAGAACTCGAAAACTCCAACTCAGCGACTGGATTAAAAAAAAAAATTCTTTTTTAAAAAAAACAAACAAGTATTTAAATAAACAGGATTTTAATTTTAGTGTTTTAAAAATAGATAAAACGAACGATTGTTTAAATTCAGACTAATTACATAATTTTCTTTACTGAAGCAGATTTCTTTTGTCACATGAACCTCGTTTTGCCGTAATTTGTACTGAAGACTAGAACATTTTTATTCTCGGATTTTATTCTCTAAAATATACATTTGTCGGTATCATTTTTGAGTGATATAATTATATTTGTAATACGAGGGATGGCAAAAAATGTATAATAACGATGATGATTTTAGTAAATTATTGAAGTTATGCAATGAATAATCCACGGTTTACCACCATCTGTTGTTCCGTTTCTTTTAGAAGGAAAGAAATCTCTTCAATATCCATGTAGCTCTAATAGAAATTATAATAAACAATCAACAAAACACTACAACTATGAAGGAAGTTAAATTAATTTTATTTTGATACCTTTTATTTGGAGAAGAAAAGGTAATCTATTAGATTCTTCAAGTTTCTTCATTCATATAGGCCGATTTATAAGATAATTTTAGTGTTTTTTTTTTTTCTTTTAAAGAACCTAAATAAAAGTATTTCTCAACATGTAATGGTGGCCTGTTATGTCACAACTAAAAACCTGAGGTTATTATTATTGAATATTTCATCATCGTACTCCCCCATAATATAAATCTGATGAAAAATTACTTTGGTCAAGTCAGCTGTATATAATTGTTCATACGAACAATCTATTTAGACTATAGGCATAAATATTTATAGTTTTATCAACAGCTGTATATGGCCATTATTAGCTTTTTTGTTTATCAGTGTATATTGATAGTCAGCTGTGTCAAGTAATGATACTTGAAAAAAATAATTTCAATATATTTAGAAAAAAAAACATACTGTTAAAACTTTTAAGATGTGCGTAATTTACTAATTATTTCGAAACCCCGTGTTTCACTTAGGTTTATATTTTGGTTGATGTTTATGTATTGGCCTTCCTTTTATGGCTTTGGTGCTTACAAAAGACTTTGTAGACTCTAGTAGACTAAACTGCTACGAAATTAACTACTCTATATTGTGTCGTAGTACTTGTACTAACTGTATACCAAAGATAATAACAAACGATATTATGGTTACTACCCCCCTTTTTTAGTCAGAATGTTGTATTTGTTTATTTATTTAATTTTTTTCAGTGATGTATTTTACTTTTAAAAAGGTAAATCTTTATTATAGGTTAAGTTTACTTTCTTGCCTAGCTCACTTTCTGTATAAACATTTTTTTTTCAATTATATGCTGGGTTAATATTTCTGTAACTTTTTTTTCTGTTTGTGCAGATAACTGGATATTTAATTGGAAAGTGAGGTGGGGTTGATCTTCACTGTTGTGGGTGGTTTTTGGGAGGGGGATATTTTTATTTATTCACATCTATGGCGGCCACCTTTCTCTCTTTTCTAACAACACACAAACCAAGAAAATGGAATTATTGCTTCTGCTACTTAAACTACTGTCATCACATCGTCTCATTGTTCTATATGCAAATCTTTTTTTTATTTTTCTTCAACCCAGTAAATCTTTTGAGTTCGGCACTACACGTCATCTTTTGTTATTCAACCCTCATCTCCCTGACTTAAGTGTAACCCCCCCTTTTTTAATTAAATAAATAGTAACACTAATTCCCCTACCTTAACACTCAATATTCGATAACGTGTATTATTATTTTTATAAAGATGTTTACAGTACACATTTTCCCTACAGGGCAGCTATGATGACACTTTATTTTTATAACATAGATGACCAATAGGCAATTTCTATTTACTGCTTAAGATACTATTATTACTGGATCTATTTTAGTAATAGTAGTGCTGCCAAGTTAGGTTATCTCTGCTGCTACTACTACTACTAGTTGCACTTTATTTTACTACTACTAGTTGCGTTCAATTAGTAATTTCTATTAGTCTCTCTCTATCTCTCTCTTTCTATGCTATATCTGAGGGTTTTTTTTAAATTTGTAAATATAAAAAAAAGTTTCCATAAAAATGAATTATTTTTTTTAAATGTCTAGTGTAGTCCTATCGTTAATATTACACGTTTATTTAATAGAACTCAATTCCATTATTGCTGTATACATATAAATAGCTTGACCCAATAGGGTGCATTACACACACACACACTGATTTTATGGAAGGTTTTTTGTTGATTGCAAGTGTAATCGTGTTGTTTATCGAAAAACGAACACTTTTTCTATTTTAAATTGCTTCATACTTTTTTATAACCTTTCATAATCTATGGGAGGTAAATAATTCGTAATAATACCCATGGAATATATCGCTTATGTACTTATGTGGTTGTGAGATACTAAATTCTAGTTTCCATATTTTTATCTAAACTTCTGTATATAACATTTATTTTTTCTCTCTGACGGTTTTTAAAACAAGATCAGAATTTGCACTATTCATTTAAAAGAAATAATCTTAAGATATCTATTACATTTTCCCCATCCATTGTAGTAATAATAAATTTAAATCGCTCGTGGTGTGATGATGGTCATTGGTTTTGTTGTAAAAAGATGATATTTGCTTACAAACAGGACCACCACACTGTGTCTGCCATGAATCGCTTCCTTTCACAGAAATCTGAGTCAACTGCTTTTGAAAGATAATTTTCAAATGGATTTTTATAATTTTAAAACAATTTATTTCTCTTAAAAAAAAAAACACAAACAAAAACAATGTTATGGATGTTTTCTTATCGAAAGCGTTTTTAGTTTCTATTTTTAAATTGCTTAAAAAAATGAATAAAATTATTTTATTAAATGATCTTGATTTCGGAAAGAATGTGCGAAATTCATAAAAGGTAGTTTATATTTAATCTAGTTTTCATGAAGATGCTATTGGTATTAAATTTCTTTTGTCATTGTTTTAAGATTCAATTTTGGTGTGAGTGCAGTATGTATTAATTTTCAGTTAAGTTTTATAGCAAGTCACACTTAATTATTTAAATGAATAATGTGATGATTTTAAAACCGAAGTACTGAAGGTTTTTTATATACATAAATTTGTGCGCAAGTTTTTCTTTACGTTTTTGTTTTTTCATTCCAAAACGAACTGTTTTAAAAATTATCATATATTGCTTTTGATGGTGTATTTGAAATAAACCTATTGAAAATGTCTCTATCGGATTGATATTATCAATCATCTGATTTTTTTCCTCTTACTTCTGCTTTTCCATTTCTTATATCGGGAATTATCTAAAAACATTTTTGAAGTAATTTTTATTAGTTTTATGTAGTTTCGTTAATACGTCTTAAACTGTTGAGACTCTTCTAGAAGAAAGAAAAGCTATCACAACAATCCTAAGCTAATTTTAATAACGTGAAATTAATTTAAAAAAAAAACAACTTTTTTACGACAGTTACATTTTTACTTTAATATTTTTATGCTATGAAAAATGTTCTGTGTAACGATGAGACTTTGAAGATAAATGGATGTTGAAAAAATAGGCAGCATGAAAAACATTCGGGGCAAAAATGTTTTTGTTATATCAACGTTGTCGTAATTGTACTTTAAGGCAATTGACAAAGACTTTTTTTTTTTTTTTTTTTCAATAATACTTTAAAAAAACATAGTTGTATATGAAAGGGAAAAACTTTCGCTAAATGATGCTGGATGAAGCTTTTTAAAACTTAATGATGAATTTAAAACAAAAGAATAAACATCGGTGTTTAAAATAAATTAAAATTGTGATTTTGGGAATTAAAAAGAAAGGTTTATTTATTATTTATTCTTTTTTTTCATTTTCCTTTTGGCTTCATTTTGTATTTCGAACTTTAAAAATATTTTTTGATGGTAGTGTAGTTTTTGTTTGAATAAAATCTATTCTGTCGAGTATTTATTTATCAATAGGAAATCTTTCCATGATCTTTTAAATGCCTGACTAGTGACTAAAATTAAGAGGTTCACTTTTAGATTATAAGCCATAGTTCGTTTTCATTTATTTTATTTTATCTATTTTTAAAAATTAAATTCCAATTAATAAACAATACACACGGAACCCGTGAAAGCTTTTTTTTTTTTCCTTTTTTTTTTTTTTAGGCGAGAAAAAATGGGCATAAAACGAAGTTAGTGTATTTGTTACAGTGTGTAAACATCTAACAATGTACACCAGCTGACTTCTATGCTATATGCATCATAATTTTGTAAATATTAACAATGAACAGAAACGTCTTGAAAATGCTGGTGGTATTAGGAAACACAAACAAAAGTATTTTTATCGTTTCATTTTTTTTGTTTTTTTTTGTTTGGTAATTGACACTTTATTCATGGCTATTGCCTGTCTACATTCTTTTTGTAAACTTTGAAAAACAAACAAAAACAACAAAAAACCCTCGTAAACTAAAGTCCCATGAAAAAGGTTTACTTCGTTTTTAAATTACCTATCAATCTTATTTATAGACTCTTGTAATTAATAATTATAAACTCTGAGAGTAATTACTTAAGATTCTAATTAACTGTTTTGCCAGAGCTTAGAAAGGATTTAAAAACTATTGATTTTTGTTTTTACTAGTAACTTTTCTATTATTTTAAATAACTGCCTTGTGTGTGTGTGTGTGTGTGTGTGTCTGATATATATATATATATATATATATATAATATTCCTTGTAGTTTTAAACATGCGGAGTATTTTTATTTATTTAAGACTGAAAATGAAGATATGGTTTTCTCTCACGAGCTGAAAACTAGTTGGTTTCATTTAGTATCAACTAGAAAGAAACTTTAAAGTTTGACTATATAGTAAATTTCTGATGAGGTGGGGGGGAGAGGAAGGGTGTATTTATGTTACTATATGTCTGCATTAAAACAAAAGTGAGACGGCTGAGTAGATAAAGCTTTAAATATTTTGATAACATTTCCCTCCGCCCTTAAAAAAAAAAAAAAAAGAAAAAGTGACATATGACCAAATGGTTTTCGTTAACCATGACGCAATTGTGCAACATGAGTTACAAATTAAAAACCTAAAAACTTCTCGCTATTTTAAAAAATTTTTTTTTTTTTCACTTAGAAAAAATTTCTCGATTTTCAAGATTATTTATGGCATATTATCTTTGATGTGTGTAAAGTTTGGCAACTTACACATTTTTATAATTAAGTCTTGACAAGTGTTATAAAAAATTATTTGATTTTTTCTTTGCTTGTACCTATAGAGAAAAGAGGCATATTTCTTAAAATTTACAATTACTAGACTCTCAATTTCAATTTAAAATCATTAAAGTTAAGTGTCTGATTTACAGGAAAATATATTTATCAATAAAATTCATTTGTGAAAAATTATCCAGCTAATTTTTAGGCTCTTGGTGTATAAGCATGCAAAAAATGTTATAATTGTAATGTCAAGTTTTATGAGTTTAAATGGTCTCTTCCTGACTGCAACAAATGGTATGAGATTTGAAATGCTTGTGCCTTCTCCCTACTTGCTGCTGTCCTGTCTCAATGACCTAAAAATCTACTTGATATGTTGATTTATATTAATGATTTGAATTCTTCCTGTTTACTAAAAAGGCTTTTTTTTTCCTGACAAAGCTGGTGACCGAATGATAATTTCAGCACAATTGTCATTTATGAAGCTGTTAAAATATCTTATGGCATCATGAGACCACGAATCTGGGCAAGGTTGTATAGCAGTTGCCTCTGTAGCAAGTCTCCCCTCTGAACTACTGATGGTGTCCAAGGGTTGTAGGTATGCAATAAATAATTAACTCCCTTAGATAATTTGCATGTTTGGTAGGGGGTCAAATGATAGTTCCAAAAGCCCATTTTCAATCTCTTTTTTCCCCCCCTCTGGTCTTTTTCCATTGTCTCTTACTCCTGCCAGGGAATGGTAGAGCCACATGGTTATCTTACCCTGATCAAGTAAGCTCTTTTGTATTTTGTTCCCCTTCCATTTACTCCTTGTTCATGGAACAATGTGTATATAATTCCAGTTTTTGGGACATGTTTATGTATTTGTTTTTAATACCACATGTAGGTATATTATGTATATAAAAGGTTAAATGTTTTTGGTATGTACAAGTGAGTTTGTCTTTCTTTCTGAGTTAGTATATCATGGATATACTAATATTGGTCTTTGTTGAGTGGTGACCTCACTAAAATATCTTGCCAGTAATAGAGTAATATAGCTGGGCATCAATGCAGTTAAAGACAACTTAGGACTCTTTTAGGTTTTCCTAGTTTTTTTTTTTTTTTTAAACTGGTTGCCAGCTAAGCCTAGTGAATACAGAATTTGAATTTAGTATGCTGATTACATATTCTGTGTAACTATCACAACACCTGTAATTTCTATAAAATATTTATGATTTGCCTAATAAGGTCAGTTAATAATGCACTTGACTTTGAGGCTTCAGAATGCTTAGTTTTAAAATCTATCAATTAGCCTCTTTTGGATAAAATATATACTTCTATACTAAAATTGATTTATTCAATGAGACCCACTTTTAGCTATTGTTAAGGGTGGATTAACTTTTGTTTATTTTGCAAGCAAGAATATTATTTTTTAAGAGATTATTTTTATTCTGTATTTGTTTGTAAAAAAATTGCTTAATGTGTTGTCTATATTAACATTTGGTATGCATAGTTTTCTTTAGGTCATCCTAGAAGATAAAATACAGTTTTATTTCATACATGAAG
Organism: Sepioteuthis lessoniana; assembly: GCA_963585895.1. Taxonomy (NCBI): domain Eukaryota; kingdom Metazoa; phylum Mollusca; class Cephalopoda; order Myopsida; family Loliginidae; genus Sepioteuthis; species Sepioteuthis lessoniana. Next base: position 62,315,092 of record OY757926.1, on the reverse strand, counting down.
ATGGTAGGATTAGAAGAGGACATAATAATTGAAATATTCTAATTAATAATGAAAATCCAGTGTAAATAAATTTATGGGTAATCCTTTGGTTTAGGTCACTAGTAGTTGCTGATCACTTTGACTTCGAAAGCACTGCTGACAAATAATTATGAATGGATGGAAAGCATAAATTCTAACCCTAATTGTTGAAGGTGATTGAAAAATATTTATGGATGGAAACGATAAATTTTAACTACTGAAGGTAACTGGTCCAACTAAGTACCAAAATATGGATAGCATGTCAAATGGGCTTTGGAATACATATTTACAAGACCTTTTTTGATGACAATCTTTTTATAAATTTAATAATAATAGTGATATTAAGTGAAACATAAAATACTTGGTTTTAATATTGAATGATATTCCTCTTATTTTTTGATTTTGTGCTTTTTTTATTTAATTAATTTTCATTAATAGTCAGTGAACTGCAACTTCCTATGATGGAAACTGAAAGACTGCACATATATATGTGTGTGTATTTTGCTAGGATTGATCAATATCGATGATAGAACATGTAGATCCAAGTTGGGATAGTGCAGACATAGTCAATGTCACTTGGTAACTAATGTGTGTATGTATGCATGCTATTTAGGTTGCAGGTAATGAATATATTTAAACATGAATTGTCAGAATTTATATTTGAAGTTGGTAATTAAAGAAAAATTTTAAAACCTCATTGGAATTATATACCATGAATCATGATTGATAGAATTGATAAAAATAGTATTGTAATATTAAAAGATTTAATGATGTTTGACAATTAGTGCAGGTATTTGAAATTTATACTTGATGCATACTACTCTTTTATAGCCTACATTTTGTTTTTAGTCTCAAGTCATCTGTTTAGACTTTGTTATAAATTTGTGTGTAATGTATAAAAATATTTGTGTTTATTTATATATAGTGTTTCAAAAAAGTTGATATCATTGAGATGTAAATATCTAAGTACATAGTCCTGGCAAATGAAACTAAACAGGTTTAATGTTGATCAAAATAAGGTTTGTTCATTTCTAAATTTGAAGTACTGTGTGTGTGTGTGTGTGTGTATATATATAATATATATATATATCTTTAACTGTACACTGTCATATAAGTACTGAGTTGATCATTATTTATATACATACCAGTCTGTAAAAAAAATGTATAAACATATACTGTTAATTTTACAGCTATTATTTCAGTCCAGTACAATATGAATGTTTCTTATAGGTTTATGTAAAAATAAAAAATGTTATAGAGAAGTTAATCAATTCAAATGATGTAATATCTTTGGTGTATGCTGACCTGTGAAAATGATTTAGATTTTAGAAATATCTTGAATATAAAAATAATGAATATTAATTTTTTTGTCTGCCAGGTGCACGAGTGTAAAAAGCATCTTTACTATCAGGTGTGCAGGCAGAAAACCATACTCTGCATCCTTGAAAATTCGAAACATAACACTTTAAATTATTACTAATGCAATGGTACTTTCATTGAAGACAGGTACAGCAGACCTCTTTGACACAGATTTTTCATGAATGTATGAAAGCAAGTATAAATGAAATTGATAGATAAGTTAACATAAATATTGGACTAATCGTCTTAAATGGTATTCACCTGATTTTTTTAATTTATGCTTTTCATCCATCCATAATTATTTTTCAGTGATAGTTTTCCTCAATTGAATGATTAATGCATTTCAACGGACAGTTTATGAATTCAGATACACTTATTTCTTGATTATTTAAAAAGAAATTAATCTTCTTATTCAGCTTTAATTATTAGTTTTCTTGTTTAATGCAGTTTTACTTAATAATTTTCAAGCTCAATATTGAAGTTAAAATTTTCAGTTAAAAGAAATGATTAATTTCCAAAAGATATTTTTGTTTGATATTTTTATTCAAAAAAAAAAGAAAAAAGAAACTTAGTAGTGTTTGGACTTTTTTGTATTACAATCAGAAAAAGAATTATGAATCCAAGTTGTTTTTAAAAAAGGTCTGAATATTTAAAAAAAAAAATGTGGTACAGTTGTAGTCCTTTTATTATTATTATTATTAATATCAATCACTTTTGTGGGATCATTCATCTAACACTTACACACAATTTTGCTGCTTCTAAGACTGTTTCCCATCCCACTTTCTTTTCTGTAAATCAATAAAATCGTGGACACTTTGCTTTGACATTTTGGGATTTTTCTTCCCTTTAATGGTGTTCTCTCTGAAACAAGTTGTTAATAAATAGCAAACAAGTAAAGGAGAATAAATCTTAAGTCATGGTTCTCAGTTCATCAAGGTGTGCTGACAACATTGATTCCCTTGATTCTCTCTTGCCATCTATCCCTATTGGTCATCACTCTTGACAAGTCCTCTAGACATCATCCAATGTCTGCACAGAGCTGAGGAATGTAAGTTTTTACTGATCTGCCAACATCGGCATGTCCATGTAGGAGACCATAAAAAATGTTACTTATGAGTTCATCCTTATTTCTTTACTCGTGCCCAACATGTCTTGGATGATTTGTGAGATGGGAGGTAAGAGGCTGTATAGCTGCTGTTTTGTCAGGTGCTGCTTCCAGGATTTTTTCAAAATAGCTCATAGCATTCTTTATGTTGTTCCCATTTAACTTTTTCACCAGGCATTTTGTTAGTCCTTGTGTGCAACCATACAGTTGTACTAACATGGCTACAACTTTGAAGAATTCCCATTTTATCAGAAAGAGACATCAATTCTACCATCGTGCCCAAAATGCTAAGTTTTCTAGAAAAAATTCTTTTTGTGTTATAAGATATTCCGTCATCTTAGAGCTTAAACAAAAACAATTGATTAGTTTTGTTTAAAAAATGCTGACAAAAATTTTCAGGGAATTATTTGATTTGTATTTGGTCAAATATAAAAAGCTAGTTGGTGTAAATTGTTTATAATGATTGCAGGTTATTGGCAGATAATGCTAACTATTGAGAGCTTCTGATCTTTGAAAATATTTCTTTTATGCCCTTTAAAGATAAACTCAACTGCAATGCTATGGAAACGGTATAAGTGTCTCATACGTAACTGAAAATTTGATCAATATATCTATTGAGTTCTAGAGGCTTCACATAGTCTATATTTTTGAATGAGTTAATTGCACTAGTAATACAATTTTATAATTTTATTGTGGGGGTATTGAAATAACTGACTCAAAATTCTTTTTACAGGATGCAACAGAAATACTTCCCACATTTAAACTGTTACCTGTGTGGTGCAAGTGAACTTAGGCAAGTGGTAATGTCAGCTCCATCTAGCTAATGTCTTACAATCATTGTTGAAACATTAAAACTGATGAATCTGCTATTACTGCACAGATTTATGTGTTCATTTCATGTTACATTATCGATTTTTCTATCTGGAACAGCATCATTCTAGCATAGCATGAAATTAACTTGAAATGCTTTTTGTGTAGCAATTACAAACTCACTAGTTTTAAAAAAAACATTTCAACAGCAAATGTATGGTGTGCATCAGTTCAAACCATGGTTATGAATGATTGTATCTGAGGTGGAAATTGTAAGACATTAGCAAGATAGTGCTATCATTGCCTCTTAGGTTCACTTGTACCTCACAGATGACAGTTTAAAATGTGGGATGTATTTTTGCTGCACTCGGTAGAATATTTGTTTTACTAAACTAATCATTTAGATATACTTATAACTTACGTGCATTAATCTATATAAGGAACAGTGCTTTTTCTGTTTGTAGCTCTACCTGGATGAGTGCAGTATTTGCACACCCTGCCAGATTCGGTGTGACTCCTTCTGGCTAGGATTGGTTTTGTGTCTATACCTGTAAAAATTAAGCATATTATAGAAAAAGAAAATTAAAATAATCATATTTATATATCTTGGTAGTCTTAGTTTGTATTTGATTTTTTTTTTTTTTTTTTTTTTTTTAGGAAGTATTATTTATATTATTTGAATTAATTTTTCATCTCTGTATTTTATATTAAAATAGCTGTGTGATTTTCATAGGTACAGATACTAGATTCTAATCATAGGCAAATATACTAGTCCATACATAATTATTCCAGTCACTTGTGATGCAAAAGATGTGTGTGTGTGTATGTGTGTATGTATAATATATATAATAATAATAAAGTCATTGCTAAAAGTTTTATGCTTATGATAGTGATCTTCAAATGCTAATAAAAGAAAATTCACTCACATGAGAATGTAATATAGTTGGTTTCTTTTTTTCTTTTCTTTTTTTAATGGCATATCACCCTTCCTGGGTTATTTAATGCCAAAGCCATCTTTGTAGAAAAATAGCAGTGATATTATTTCCCTCTTAACTAGAGGGATAAGGGTTTTATACATTTCTCAAGTATATTAGTTTGAAAGTGAATATAATATTATGTGTATAGTTATATATAGCTCTGTATATATATATATATATATATATATATATATACACACACACACATACTCACTTCAGTAAGTAGGTGTAATTAAGTGTTGAATCAGAAATTACTTTCAAGTGTTTTATTTGAAATTATCCTTGAAAGCACTATCTGCTTTGGAAAAAATAAAACTAGTTATGAACTTAGTTTCATAAATGTATAAAATAATATGCATATTTACTTGTCCAAGATATGATATAAATGTATGCACAAAATTATTATCATCAGTATGTATGTGTATATCTATATAAACATCTTTTGAAATGGTTATATGTCTATATATGTTATTGGTTATGCATTGTGACATAAGCAAATGGTTTTTATTTTCTTTTTATTCTTTTAAAATAAGCCTCCCCAAAATGACTTGATTTCTGATTATTTATAAGTTTATATTCATTATGTAAATCTTCCTTATGAGTAAGTTGATGAATTGGCAGATTTCTCTTTTTGAAAATCTGAAAGAGCTGGAGTTAACTGCTTTATGAATTTAAAAGAATAACCTAATTTTATGGTTTGGTGTGATTGAATTAATAGGGTTAAATGTTGAAAAACTGCATATGGTTAGCCTTTATGCTCTAAGTGCTAAAACATATATAATTATCATTTATTAAGCTTAGCTTAGTTTGGCACAAGGCCAAAAGCATGGAGGCATTCAATTATTTTTTAATTTGGTGGGGGTTGTGACTTGGCATAAGACCATAAATATGGGGTACCTTCTGAAGATTGAACTCGGTTATTGATCTGCAAGACCAGCTTGCTAACCATTACACCAAATTGAGATGTGTATTAAAACATCTAGTTTTTATGCTGGTTAGAACTGAAGAGTATAGTAGAAGGTTAATATTTTGAGCCTGACATACCAGTGATACTTTTATTTTCCCTATAACACCAATTTACTGGTGTGTAGATCATGCTCAAATGGGAGGGAGAAAATTTAGGCTCAGGAGCTCAGAGTTCAATGAAGAATTATTCTTGAATGTTTTTGAAATTATTTCCAAATCTGCACTTTTTATAAGGATTTTTTTTTTCTCTAAAGTATGTAACTGTTAAATTTTAACAGGGTCTCTATAATCACTATGAGATATCCTAGAGGAATTACCTATTATTGAATTTATAATCTACTAGATTGTTGAGAAGATAATCCTTGATTTAACATTGTCACGTTTAGAAATAAATTATTTGTAGTCAGATTAAATGCTATAATAATTCAATATATGTAAGTTTATGAATCTTTTGGAATTTGTGTTGAATGGTTTTCTTTTCTGTCGTAATTTAAATAATTTGTATAAATTTCTTGGAGCTGCAAGATTGGGTTTGATTGTATTTTTATTACTACTGCCAATTCTGTTAATTTAGTTCAGTGTTTTTACTTTTCTTTTGTTTAGACTTTTTTAAATATCAATCCAATTTTGTAAAATGTATTGTACAATTCTTTGATTTTCAAACAGTTGAATGAAAACTATACTTAAAAGGTATTTTAAGTAGACATGCACTTATTGCCTAACCCTTTAAACCAATAAGTTGAATATTTCTGGCTGAGTACTATTTTACTATACATCATAAGCCTGATACTTTGGATTCAAGGGGATCTTGTCCAGTATTACTTATCATAGCAACTATTTGTGGGATAGCTTTAAAAAAGATGTCTGCTGCTCTGAATTGGTGTTTGAATGTGTTTTGTGTTCAATTTTTTGTGAATTCCAGTAGAAGTTATCTGAAGGCTAAAAGTTCCAGGGATTAATTAAACTAAATATTTTACCACTTCAGTAGTTGGATATTTTTGCTTATTTCAAGGTTGAACATTTCTATGGTATACTAATGTAAATATTGACATCATTGTTGCCATTTTGTGTTTTGCTGTCTGTTTTCAAGAAAAGAGCATCTTAGTAATGCTTCATTAGAATGCCTTGCATGATGTAATGGTTAGCAATCTTAACAAACCATTATTAGTAAGTTTGAGTTTCACTCAATATCCTATGCTTTCTGCCTGGTACTACGACTAAGTTAAGTTTAGTAAATAACTATTATTGTTTTATTAGACGTTTCTTAGGCAATATTTGTTGAAAAGTTTATTTTAGAATGTTTAAATTTTTGGCAATCATATCAAAAGGTAAAAGCTTAAATTTTTTGTATTAAACAAAATGCATATTTTATTGAAAGGTCAGAGATCTATACCCTAAAGCTGACAACTGTGATAGCAGCTAGGTGACATTTGTTAAAAGTTCACCTATATAAAAAAAACTTAAAATCATAGCACTTGGTCAGTGTTTTTCATAAGCATACCATTTTTACTTGGCAAGTGATGGTTATGTATTTTCCTTTATACCTATCTTTATGTATGCAACAGTATATTAATGTTGTAAATGTTTTGGTCTGCTCTGAAATAATTTGTACTATGCTCATGGTTTTAAAAGTTGGACTTGAAATTACAAAAGAAAAAATATTGTTTATAGCTTTAATGTAGGACAAATAAAAGATCAGTAAATTATATGAAAATGATATGCTTAAATAAATTTGATATTTTTTCTTATATATTTGTTTTCCTGGCATTTATTAGAATTTGGTCTGTTACTTTGTTTTTGAGAAAAGGAAGGTTTGTGGGGTAAAGGAGGGCTCTTACTAAAAAGTTTCTAATTATAATAAAAGGCTATGTTACTCTTCTTAGAGTAACTAATCATGCAAAATGTAAAACTTAAAAAAAAAAAATTGTCTTTATGAAATAATTATTCATTTTGAAAAATATTACTAATTAAGTTTATTGGTTATTCTTTTAGCTGGATATGTAAAATAAATGTGATTGCTTAGAACTAAATCTGAACAAAGTCAAAAAGGTTTAAATTCGTAAATCTCTTAAGTTTAATTCACTTAAAAACTATATTTCTTGATAAATCCCTGCAAAATTTTTGAATGAATAATATTGAATTAATGAGATGATATAGAAATTGGTAAAAACAATGTAATTGTTCAGTTTAAATTTTTTTAATTAACAACTATAAATTGTTTAAAAACAAATAGAATTTTTTTTACATTTATCTGTTACTTTCGTTGATTTTTTTCTCTTTTGCATATGGTAGCTTGATGATTAGAACATTATACATTAAGGCTGTAAATTTTACTCTTTGATCTTGTACCTGTTTAAGTTTTTTAATTTGAAAACCCATGAACTTATTGGTTTGCTATTGTAGCAACTGTCCATTATGATATTGATGTTTCTATTTAGGAAGAAGGTCATGATTCTAATTAGCATTTGATAGTTATGTTATAATAAGAATTTGGATGATTAAAAAAAATATTTTTCACACAAAACAGACTTCACAAAATTATCATTAAGTTGTAAATTGGAGTGGAAATTGCTTTATTCTCAAAGAGCATTTTAAATATATTGCTCTAATAGTAAAAAAATCTCTGTTTTTTTTGCTAGATTATGGATATGTGTGCACACACACACACACACACACACACACACTGGTAATTTTAGTAATATATTGATAAATTCACTGTTAAGTTTTGACTGGCAATTAATAAATTGTTAGTAGATAATGGTAAATGCTAAAAAATATCTCTGAAGAGATGAAATGTCAAGGTTATAAAAAATTACTCCAGATGTATATCATAAAAAAAATGTGAAGCATTGTTGAAATGTCTCTAGCTCCATTTGTTCGACTGGACAGGATTTGACACATTTTTTCTTCTTTATCATATTAACTTTAAATCTAGTGATGTCTATGCTGAAAAAATTATTGCTGAAGCATTAAGATAAATTCTTTCAAAATGGAAGGTTTGCTTTTCTTAACTGTTATTGCTAAAATATTGTGTGTGTGCATGCCTGCGCGCACATGTCCTATGTCCTAATGATCCCTAATTTTTTTAACCACAAAAAGTGTTTTATATGTTGTATATAATGAATGACTTCTAGCCTACAAAAATATTTCTTTGATATTTCTTGTTTTTGAGTGAAAAAAAAATAGTCTTAAATCATTCATTACATGTGTGTGTGTGTATATATATATATATATATATATCTTTGGAAAATCAGGTTGCCATGTTTAGATAGTGATCTAGTGTCATCAAAATGCAAATACCAAAAACAAATCTTAGATTGCAAGGGAGAGAAGTGTGATAATTTATGTTAAGCACATATACATATAATTCAATTTTTAAAAATTACTTCTATTATAACTATCAGACAGTTTTATTCATTATTTTCTGAATTTCTAAATTTTTTTTCTTATACTCTTTCATTTCAAATTCCATTCATATATTTAATTATTAGCCTGCAAAAATGGCCTATAAAGCAATTTTCAGCCCAATTTGCAACTGAATGATAATTTTGTGGAATCTGTATTTGTGCTGAAAGTCATTTTTGTTAATCATTCAAATTTTCTATATAATGAATATATAAAATTCTATTTAGAATCCTTCACCTCTTCCTAAATAGAAGCATCACTGTAATTATAGACTGGTGTTATAACAGGAAACCACTGAGTTCACGGTTTGTCTAGTATTAATTGTTTGTTTATTTGTGAAAATTTGAAATATCTACAGATGTAATTTGTTCTGGTTTAAAAATTCTATAATCTCCTAAATACAAACACTTAGGATCTTGTTTTCCTCACCACCAATTGTTGTATGTGGCACATCATAATGATTATGATTGATTGATTTGACTCTTATTGCCTCATCTCTAATCTTGTGTATGTGTGTGTGTAATATATATATATATATATATATATATATCTTCCTCTTCAGCTATATCCTCTGCCTTTTATCTGATAGTAGTGAAAATCCAATCTGTATTTTCTGCCTATTTTTAGGATTAAATCCAAAGCCTACAAACTAATCTTCACATTTTGGTAGAGGTTGGTGAGAAGTTATAAAATACTGTTTCATCCCTCTTTCTCTTATTTATTTTTTTTAAGGCTATTATGGTTCTGTCTGTTGAATGCTTGATTTTTTTTTTTTTTTGTGTGTGTGCATGCCTAGTATCTATTTATTAATTAGATCAATGAACCTGACCTTTTGAGTGAACGCTTTGGTCCTGAAAGGCTGAAATGGAGCTGATTGACACCTTGGAGTTTATAATCTATTTCAGCAGATTAGAGTGTAAGAAAGAATTAAATTTAGTATATTTATACATATCTCCTAGATTTTCCTGTGACATCACAATCAAATTAAAGCCTCTCTAATTGATATCTATCTCTATTTAGCTATATCTTGGAATATACTGAGATGTATAGCTGTAGATTTCAATGTTATATAGAACTAAATAACCTTATTCGTGAACCTGTTAGGGTCTGATATTGACCTTTCTATTTAGAAAGAAGTGAAAGATTCTAATTAGTATTTCCTGATGTACAGTGTGAATGTAGACTCCACAAAATTATTCAGTTGCAAATTAAACTGAAAATTGTTTTATTCCTTAAGTTGAAGTGTATTGCTCTAATAAAAATCTCACTATGATGTACCAGTTTTGTTGGGTTAGTTTCACATACACATTTATGCACAAACATAATGAGAATTTTAGTAATATATAGATTTTCACTCATATTTTCCTGGCTTAAAATTATTTTTTAGTTAAAAATCTGACCGTTCATTTTGAATGCTAAATAGATGACATGTTTGTCTTTAAATGAAGTTGCTTGTGCTAATTAGGAAAATTATTTACTTATAGTTAATAAAATAATTACGGTATAAACATTTAACATTGTATTTTGGTTTTCTATTGTGTACAGATTTATTACTGTTTTATTAGTCATATTGTTTATTATCTAAATAAATATGCTATTAAAATTGACTTGTTATAGCTAACCTCCAGATATATGTCTGTGAGAGAATAATATTTATAACCTTTTGTAGGACAATATGAAATATTTGTTTTGAACATGTAGCATAAACAAATTGTTTGCTATTTACATTTCACATTTTGAATGCTGATTTCATGCTATTCAAAATTATCAAATAAAAGTTTGACTGCAATATCTGCTTATTCTCTTGAAATGAATAAATCTAGGCAGATTCAAAGTTCCATTTTTTTCAAAAAATTTTATTAACTAGTTTTATATTGATGTTTTGTATAGAGTACATATGTACTGTATAAACTCTTTTCCCACTTTACTCCCTCTACCAATCTGCTAAGGTAAAAGATTGAGAGACAGTGTCATGTTGCTATTGCTGTTATGGAATAGTTGTAGCTAAAAGAAAATAAGGAGCAGTTTAGATTTATATATGTAGCCCTCCTTTTCCTCTGATCTTTTGTTGGTTTTAACAATTGTTCTGGTTGGCATACAATACCGAGATATTCTCCTGAAATCATTACAGATCTTTTATTTTCTTTGTTATTAACTGCACAGCCAAATGTTGATTATTGGCATTGTGTGTTGATTATATATAAATTATATTTGCAGTAGCTGCCCATCAGTCCTATTCTGAAACAAAACTGGCCTGTCAACATGTGTGAATCAAATGTCAGTTTGTTAAAAGAGCTAGGCATTTTGTTTTGAAATTAAAAACAAATTATTTTTTATAGTTTAACAATTGACAAATGATTTGTCAGTAATAAGATTCAAGCAGAACAAGCAGTTTTTTTTTTGCTTTTAACATATAACCGCTTATAAAGAAATGTCATCAAAGATTTTAAAAAAGATTTTTCACTTATATTAGATGACCTGTGGACTTATTGCATTCCTGTTGTTATAGTGCTATTGGTACTTCTCTTTATGAAGAAGTCAGGGATTCTAATTTGCATTTTCATAGTTATATTGGAAATTTCTATTATTAAAAAATGACATTGATCATGAATGCAGTCCATGATTATAATTATGATTCTATTTTGGAAGAAGTGAACAATTCTAATTAGCATTTTCATAGTTATCTCCATTTTGAGAATTTGCATGATTACAAAAAATTTAGTTCAAATGCAGACCCCACTCAGAATTATCATTCAAATGCATATTTGACTAAGAAATTTCCCACTCTCCTACCTCCTTTCACTAGGTTATGGTTTCATATGCATTATATATAAACATGATGGGAATTTGTAATATATAGATAAATGAAGTAACTTTTGTGGTGGTCATGAAATAGTGAAATTATTTTTATACCTGAAAAATTGTTTAGAATTTTATTTGTACAAGGAACGGAATCACTAATTTAGTCTATTTTAATAAGCTATTGATAGTAAATAATACAATGTTAATTTCATGAAAATGTGATTATTTTTCTTTACTCATCGTAGCTTTTTAACATGTCAACATCAGGATTTAGTTATTAAAATGCTATCCAATGATGGCCAATGAATATGAGGAAACTTGAAAAGAACAAAGAATTACCACTTCTATACTGTTAGTCCTCCACATTTGTGAGGATTAGGTATACAGGACTTCCCACTAAAGTAGAAAAACTGAATATTTCTAGTTTTCTCCAACCTTGACTTTTAATACTGCTGATCCTATTTAACACATACAAAAGTGAAACCATACACTGTACTGTAATATATAAACTTAAAATTATGCTATCAACATTAAAGATTAACACAGTGAGATGCAATACTGTAGAAATACAGCATGTGAGATACACACACACACACACACTACCTATATTCATGGTAATAGATGAGAAAATAGATAAATATGTATATTTCATGCATTTTGATAAACTTTAAAAAAAAAAAGATTTACTTCTCTGAGTAGTGCTGAAGTTCTGCTACTGTTTCTCAAATTGATTATATATAATATATATAGTTTGAATATTAAATTCTAAAATTTTATATTGGTTGTGCTTCAAGGTCACCATTTGTAGCTATTAAATTCAGTGCCAAGTCACATTCTATTTATAGAATTTATAATTATAAATAAGGGGAAATACCATATAATTAGCATTTAATAGTAATCTCCCTTGAGAAATTATAATGATCAAGGTGAATGCAAATACATTTCAAATTTAGTTGCAAATTGGATTAGAAATTGCCTTATTCTTTAAGCATTCTAATGCTATTGCATTAAGAAAATCTTACTACAATGTGCCATTTTATTGTCACTAACTGTTTAAGATAATCACTGATGTTCATAAATTGATTAGTGTGATTTAGGATGAATAAAGTGGACAAAAAAGTAAATATAAATCTTTTAGAGTTGCATTCATGTAAAAAAAAAAATACATCTCTGCAAAACTAATAAGTTAGCTAAATGTCGTTAAATTTGACTAAAAAATTTAAGTTTATCCAAAGTAATTTTAAGGTAAAATACTTTATAACCAATTAAGATGAATATAATAAGTAAATGAATAAAATAAACTGCCACTTTCCTAATATAATTGTTAAATAAATCATTTTCTTACAGCTTTGAAAAGCATGTCAATTTTTCTGAATGTCATTTGTCTTAGTTACCTCCCTTGCAAATTATGGTTACTTTGCTATATTGTTTTTTTTTTTATGCCTCCTTGGGCATCTCTCCTTTGTATTAACTTCTGGCATCAACCTTAAAAAAATCATTGTGCATAATATATACACTATTAATACAATATCTATACATAGATCAAATTCTGTTAAGTAATTCATCCAATAGTTCCCAAAAATATTCTCTTAAATTCTTTTTCTTACCATTTTTTCTGAAATCATCCAATTTAATATTAGGATTACTTAATGTTTTATTAGCATGAATAGTTTCATTTTCAAGAGTAAAAATAAAATCTAGGCTGAATACAGTTTAAAATGTTTTCAGGAATTATCCTAACAATTCCTTGAAAATATGGTGGATATCGAACTAAAGATGATGAGCCTTAGTTGAGCTGGGTGAATGAACATTTGGTGAATTATATATATATATATACAGACAAAATATATACAGATATACAGACAAAAAATGGGCTCATTTAGAATAATGAGTTTTTTTTTTAATGTGATTGTAGTAAGTTATGCCATTTAGGTATTAAGATTTTGCATGTAGGTAGACTTTTTTCTAAAAGTACAGCTTAATGAAAATAACATTCACTAAAAGAGGAATATCAGACTATAACTTAGAATTGCACTTGTTTGAATAAACCTAATTTGCCTAATCTTTAAATGACAGTCTGAAAATATTTCCCAGATGTTAGTTTTTGGGTGTCCTACTACAAACAACCCCCCCCTTTTTTTTTCATTTCATATTATTTACTGATTTTATGATGCAATTGAGTAGAAGGTAGAGAGACAACTGATTCCTTTCTGCAAAAGACTATGAGTTGCTTGTCAGTAAGATTGTCGATAATCAACCCTGCCTGCTAATAATGTGATAACAGCAGATCTCTTTTACACTTTTCTATTATCCAATTGCCAACAACACTGATTCTGTGGGAATGACTGGTAAATTGGCCCCTAGTTTTCTTTCTTTTTTCTCCCCACTCTCTCCATATTGATTCTTAATACCACTTAACTGCCACCCTGGCATCCCTTGCTGATGGGAACCATTCTTTTTATTTATTATTTGTAGTAGTAGTTTACAGGTTTATTCCAGTCTCTCTTTGAGGTTTGATGTCTGAAAGGATGATTGTCTCTGTATCTGTTTTTGCCACTCTAATAGAAAAGTGAGAAACTCCCCATGTTAAGACATAGTAGTAAACATCTAGTTATTGGCCGATTTCATTTCTGTAATAATGTTATTATTACCTGTGTGAGAATCAAGTTGTGCACATTATCCTTTATTGGTTCTGTTGTATATATACTTTTTTGAATTAATTTCTGAGTTAAGAAACTATTATTGCTCGCAGTACTAATCCATATTGCATACAGGTGAGAAGATGGTTATCATTAAAAATCAAGAACATGGTCATTTTTATTTAAGATAATTATTTGTTTAAAGGACTTTAGTTTGTATAGTTTATTTATTATGAGTTACTATCTTGTTTAAACCAAGCATGGTGTATGGAAGATGGCCCCTTGTTCTTTCAGTAATCTCAGATGATTTTAAAATCTAAAAATTCATTTTTTTTTTTTTTTTTTTTTTTTTTTTTCAAGACTTGGAGGGTTAGTGTTAAACTAAAAAAAAAATGTTTCTAAGCAGTTGTTTTAGGTTGGTTAACTGTTGAGTTGAAATGGATTCCTTCTTGGCTTGCAGAAAGGGTCTAAGTGTAAAAGGGAGGTAGATAGCCATCTGTCTCTCTTAATGATTACTAAGAGAGTGGGTAGGTATTGTGAAATGGATATCCTTTTACAGAAAGAGACATTAGATACAGAGGGTGAGAGACATTCACCTAAAAAATAGCCTTAGCCTGATTTCCTAGTAAATTTTAAAACCTTTCTAGACTTGATTTCAACAATTCCTGAAAGTTTGGTTGAAATTGGGCCAAAAATCACAGAGCTTTATAGGGGTGGACAGATGAACATTTAGTAAATTATAAGATTATTCATGAATATACTTGGACTAGTGTTTTCATCATGGATTTTACTGTATAATCATCAAAATATTGTGACTATAATAACAAAGTTTAGGATACTAGTCTGAGAAGTACATCAATCAATCAATAATAATTGTACTCATATTGTATATTTTTGGGAAAATTATCAGAATGTATGCTTAGAGCTTTATTTTTACTTCTAGGGTATTCATATATGGCCTATCTTTTGTGAAAAGCTAATACCATTTAGGTGAATATAATTTTATATGCCACTGATATATATACATTAGTGTGTGTGTGTGTATATATATATATATATATATATATAAAGTTGTAACCTAGTAAAAATAGGATACGATAGAATTTTTTTTCTCTGAGCAATACACTGAAAATCCTCTAACTTGGGAATGAAATAATTTAAAATCTAATTTGCAAGGGAATAATTTTATTGGGTCTGTGTTTGTGCTGAACCTTTTTTTTTTTTTTTTTTCATTTGAATTATCAATATGATGGTGATGACTAGGAAATGTTAAAATCCTTCACTCTTTCCTAAATATAAGTAAGTGTCAGTATCATCATGGATCCTTGTTACAATGAAAACCCAATGGGTTCACATATCATCTAGGTATAAATCTGGTTTCTTTAAACTATACCTGATTCTCTCTCATGATAAATATGAATGATAACCAATTGGGATCCTCATTATTAGTTTTTATAAAATTTTCTTTCATTTTAGTTTTTTATTATTGTTTTGATTGTAACTCAGTTTGTGAACCTACAACAATGAAGACCAATGCAGATTAGCAAAAAATAGAAGAGTTGTTCTTGTTGAGATTCAGGTTCATGTCCCTTTTTTCCTTGGCAAAGCTTTGTTAAATACACCAGTTGTGCTTAAATGTCTAAGCTTCAAAAACTCATTGGTTGGCAGAAGCATAAATCAATATTTTCAAACCTATTCTCTATAGTCCAGGTTAAAAGCATGGTAAGGGTAACCCAAAACTAAGCTTCTTTTTTTTTTCTTTTTTAAACCTTATTTTTCCAATGCAGTAAAGTCTGGCCTATTTACCAAAACTTTTCTCTTTCCCCAATGATACCTGCATTGGAAAAATAAGGACTAAAAAATTTTGCCTTTTAACCAGGAGTACAAGTTTTTTTTATCCTTTATTTCTCTCTCAAGCAATTAATTAGAACTATTAACAGTATTTGAGGACCACTGTAACAATGTGAATCTAATCGATTATTAGGTTGTTTAGTTTTCTTCAGTTCTGAGTTCGCCATTATGTATAGTTCAATGTTTGTGTAGTTTTATTTATTTATTAAAACCAAGATTGAATTGGAATTGCTTATATATATATATGTGTGTGTGTGTGTGTGTGTATGTATATGTATATATATATATATATATATACACACACACACACACACACTGGTTGGATCTCTTGTTGATATTAATATTACTGGTGTGTACTTGTGAACAGCTGTCATAGTCAATATAATGAGCAAGAGAAATCTAGATTCAACCTGGCACATGCATGTATATCACTTGTCCCTTAATGTGTGCTTGTTTTTCCAGGTATTCAAACTCTTCCTCTTGATATTTTCCCATTCTACCACCTCTCATAATTGATGGCATTGTTTTATTCTCACTATTAGAACTGCCAGGTTGCATGTA
Source organism: Sepioteuthis lessoniana (assembly GCA_963585895.1). Taxonomy (NCBI): domain Eukaryota; kingdom Metazoa; phylum Mollusca; class Cephalopoda; order Myopsida; family Loliginidae; genus Sepioteuthis; species Sepioteuthis lessoniana. The sequence goes on along the minus strand of OY757926.1, from coordinate 62,298,599 downwards.
GAATTTTTCTCTTGTTCATTATATTGCCATGAAGCTATGACAGCTGTTAACAAAATTAGTGTTGTCTTCCTTCACCGTTGCAGTTTCATTCACAGTCTTGTAAGCATTATGCATGGCTCTGCTTATGGACAATGATACAGTTTTAGATGTTTTTAAATAAAATTTACTGTAAAGTTATCTGTTAGAACTAAGATAATATTTTTCTCTTATAGAATATTCTTTTAAATTATTCATATTTAATGATTTCATTCTCTTTGTGTAATGTCCACTCTATTGTAACTGATGTAATGAATGTAATATAAAGGTGTAAAAGTGATCTACTGTTATTACATTATTAGCAGGCAGGGTTGATTATCGGCAATCTTGCTGACAGGCCACTTAGTCTTTGCAGAATGAGAATTGAATGTCTTTTACTCAATTGTATTGTAAAATCAGCAAATAAGGAAAAATGAAATTTAAATGTCAGAATAAAAAGTATTTTGTGGTTTGACACCCAAATAAACTAACATCTGGGGATATTTCCAGGCTGTCACTTAAAGATAGCCACAAGCACATTACTTTTATTAGGTTTGTCCAAACAAGTGCAGATCAATAGTAAAGCACTAGTTTGAAGGCAAGAAATTGTCCTAATGGAGATAGTTTTTAAGATGTTCTTTTAGAAAAATTTCTATCTACATGCAAAATCTTACCTAATTGGTAGAACTAACTATAATCACATTAAAAAGATTTGCTGATATTAAAATATTTTTATTGGATTAACAGAACAAACTTGTGATGTATATGTAAAGTATCAAATAAAAAAGAAAAAATAGGGAAAAAAACTGAATCATTTTTTATTGTTTCTATAAAAATCTTAAAAATTCAATGTCTTAGACACTCATAGGAAGTGATTAGTTTCCTTGATTGCTGTTGTCAAATTTCCCTTCAGCTTTTTGTATCTCAGATTCAGTCTTTTTTTCTCTTGTGGCTATGACCTTTTTGATGATGATTTTCAGTTTTATCATTTTTGAAGAAAACATCAATTGATGAATGATGATAATTCAATTTCTTGCACTACATTTAAGGGAATTTTTGACGCATTAATCAATTCCTATGTGTGTCAAAACCATTGAAGTTTTATTAAAATTTGTGATAAGAAATAGTTCAGTTTTTCTTTTCACTGTTTACTCTTTCTTTTTTTTTTTTTTTTTTTTTTTTTTTAAAATGAAAAATATAATCTGACAGTTGTGAATTTTCCCTAATTTTGCTACTGGTTTGTCAGTTCAGCAGTAGAAACCTGTTTTTATATCTTGATTACCCTTTCTGATCTTTGCTGTTGCTTGCTGTCATATTTTGATACTCTGAGGGATTTGTGATAGAAAAAAAATTAAAAAGAAGGATAAAAATTAATGTCAATAGCAACTATTAATTTCTTTAGAAAATCATCATTCTTATTTATAGTCCTGGCAAGAATAACCTGACGCTGACTTTTTTTTTTTTCGATGCTGGTAACATTGGGGAATGAGGAAAGTTTGAGTAAATAGGCCAAAGCTACTGCATTTACCAAATATAGGCATTTTTTTAATGGGCATAAGAGTAATCTGAAGCCAAACTTTTTTAGACCTTATTTTTCTGATGTGCAGTGGCTTTGCCCCATTTACCTCAACTTATCTTGTTCCTAACAATTTCACATCTGAAAAATAAGGTATAAAAAAAGTTGGGCTTTGGGTTATCTTTTGATCTCGACTAATCATAATGAAATACACTAAAAACTAAAACAAGACACAATTTATCTGAATAAAGCAAGTCTTAAGAATAATTTTTTTTAAAATATTCATTAGTGGAATAAAAGATAATTTTCACTTTATAGCAACATATTCTATTTTTCATTTATTTGTGATTATGAAAAGTCATTTAATTTTAGAATTTAGGCAGTAAATATATGCTACATGCTGGATAACATATTGTTACAAAGTTATCTTTGTTGCATGTCTTTTTTTGTTTGTTTGTTTGTTTTTTATTTTTTAAACAATAGCTTGTTTTTTTGGGGGGGATGGCAGGGGACAGAACTTGAATTAAAATTCTGATATAAAGGACTTAGATTGTTTAGTGAAAATTCAAGGAAATCAGGCAATGTGCTATATTTTTACATTTTGTGTGTGTGTATTATTATTATATATATCTTGTAGGATAGTGTAGACATAGTTAACACCTTGATGATTGTCAGTTTCTTGCCTATGGGAATATTGAAGATATATGTTCAATCAGATATTGAGTATTTTTTATTTATAAATATACCAAACTTATATACACACACACACACACACATATAAATTCAATGGTTGCATAGACGAGAAATTGAGAAATTGAGACTCGTCAAGTACTATGTCTGTTATCCTAACTAATATATATATATATATATATATATATATATATATATATATATATATATATATATATATATATGCGTGTGTGTTTGAATTGTTTGTGGCTTTGTATATTGATAGACTATATTATTTCTTAAATATTCATATTCATAGAAGTTGGTTTATAATTTTATTTCACTCATATACCACACTGAATATTGCCTATTGTATTTATCATCTTTTCTGTTAAAAGTAACTGCTTGTTTGAGGCATCTGTTTATGCTTGCTGTACTAATAGCAAAGGATAACCACCCGTGGCTAGCAGCTTTTGTTTCCACACTGCATATTATACTTCACCTGTGCTTTTAAATGTTTTATCTTTCCAAACTGTAATGATAGCAAGCTTTTCAGAATTTCTTGATTGAATAGCCATAATCTTTCTTTTCTTTATAATTATTTACATACATACACACACACACACACACCTGTATAAAGAAAGTTGTAGTTTTATACATTTTTAAACAAATCTTTCTCTTACTTAAAAACACCTATTTATTACTGAAATTCCCATTGTTTTTGTTAGTGTGTATGTATGTGTATAATATATATATGAGGTGTATGGACCTTGTTTGTTTTAGGTTTTACCATGTTGAGCATTTTTTTATACTCATTTTTTAAAAAAAATGTCACTTGCAAATTATATTGTGTGTTATATATATATACCCAGAGAAATTGTTCTAACTTAATAAAATAAGTTCCAATCCAATTTGCAATTGAATGATAATTTTGTAAGATTCCAAATTCTCAATATAATGGAGGTAACTGTAGTTCTAATTATAACCATTTACACTTTCCTAAATAGAAGTATCAGTTCACTGTTTATCTAGTTACCATTAAAAAAAAAGATTTAATCTGCCCCAACTCTATTGTCTTCAGGTGATTAGGTGTAATACTTATGTTATAGACTGTCTTGTATCTTTTCTTCCTTTGTGCAGTGGTCAGCTGCGTTAGAGTCAGCTCTACCTAACTGCTGCACAATCTGCTCCACTCAATTCCACCCCTCCCTCTACTACCTCTAGTCTTCTCTCATTGATTATTGCCTGCTCCTTACAGGCTTGATGTAATCTTGTTCTATTGATGTGATGATGGCCAACTCAAGCTTTCTCTGCTGCAGCATCAGCCTGATTGCAGTGGCATTTTCTTGTATTGATACACTACAACAGTGTGGCTATTTTGCTGCCTTCCTACTGTTGCTGTGCTGGCTGCTACGGGGGTGGGTGCTCTACCACTGCTCCCTCTCTAGTACGTCTTACGTATTCTTTTTTCTTAGATTCCAAAATTCATTTGGGGATCTCTTCTACTGCTTTACTGGGAAATGCTTAAACTAAATCTTAAAATAGTGACAGAAAATATTAAAAGGCGAAGACATTGTATAAAAGTCTTATTGTTTGGGAATTCCTTTGTGTTTATATATATATGTCCAATATTTGAAGTGTTTGCTTTTAGCTTTGTTGTTAGCTACACAATGGAATCTAGTTTTACTATGTTGCTACAAAGGCACTTATATTTTCACATCACTTGTTTGTAGCAGTTATTAGGTGTAAGACTTATTTCAAGCATTGTGTATATATATATATATATATATATATATATATATATATATATATATATATATAATTTTATTTTATTTTTTTTTAAGATTAGTATAAATATATTTTTCTTTCTGTCAGGCTTAGCAAAAAAGAAGAGAAAAGAAAATGTTTTTTTAATCTTAAAAAAATTTTTTAAGAATTGAAAAAAATTTTAAACTTAGGTTGGTTGGTTGGTTTTATAACATGTCAACCTTTGTTGGGTTATTTAATGGTAAAGTAATTTAAAAAAAAAAAATTTTTTTTTAATCAATTATATGGTCTCGTATAACTAATGATAATAATTTATACACAACTGTATGGTTTCAACTAACTATTCCTATTAAATAATAATGATCTTTGTACATAGTTATATGGTATCAAATATTAATACAAATAATTTGCACAATCATGGTTTCAAGTATTTCTACCTTATATCAATAATTTATACACAATTATATGATTTCAAGTAACTATTCCTATTAATTTGTTTGCATATAGTTATATAATATTAAGTATTCCTAATACAAATAATTTATATGGTTTTGAGTATTCTTATATAATAATAATTATTTTCAAACAGATCTCTTTGCCCCATAGGTGAGACACTTACAGGTACTTCCACTCTGGGTCAGAGTGGACCTAGGAGTAATGGCAACAAAGTTGTATTCCACATTCCCCAGAGCTTAAAAAATGGAGCCTTACCATCAGAATGTAGTATAGTGTCATACCCAGGATACCCTTTTCTTGTGGGGTCTTACTCCTCTGTAGAGGATACAGTCAGCATATTCGAATCCTTCCAATAAGGTTATTTTTTAATGAGAACTTTTTAATATCAAATATTTAAAAGGTCAGATTATTTTACATCAGTATTCAGCATTGGTTCAGTAACGTTCTCTTAAACTTAATTTAATATGCACCTTATTATTAGTTTTACTTATGTTCTATAAGGCCTATGTGCCTTATAGAACATACGCTTAACAAAGCTTAACTAACAATTATTATAGAACATATGTGGTTATGAAATGGTCACCTATGTTAGTACTGAGAAGGTTCATTTCCGCTTAACTTCAGTGATCTGGTGGAAAATGTAACAATTATGTGGCAGATAATTTCTCATCCTTTTGCCCTTAATTAAGAATTAAAAAATTTTAACATGTTCAGTACAATGTGACCCACTGGTGGATTGTGTTATATTTTTTGTTAGTGCAAATAGACCCACCAGTTGGTTATATACCAAAAATTGATCCACTGGTGGGTCATATCACATTGAATATGTTAAAAAGGGTTAGTCAAGTACATTGTGTATAAATACATCCAAAATATGATACATATGTGAAAGTTACACTTTTTTTCTTTTTTAAATGAAAATTTGTATTAAAATATTTTTGGAAAAATGAAAATTCATGCTTAGGAATTTAAAAGGGGAAAAAATGACTAAAATCATGTTAAGTCTTTTATGATTTAAGATGATGATAATATCCATTCACGTATATGCTAATCTGTAGTATTAGTAACTGATGTGACAAATCCCTTGTAATCACACCAATTATCTGTGATTGTTTTGTAATTCATTATGCTATTTATAACTGAGAAACTACACTCAAATTTTCATTGACTAACTTTGAAAAACTGATCAGCTTTTGCAGAACAGATAAAATTAGATTCTTATTTTCTTTTGCCAAAGATAGATATATTTTTTGGTAATTAATGATATTTTGTGTAGTCTTGTGAGAACATGTAAATCAACATTTTATTTTAATTTTAGTAATTAGTAATCAGTACAATTATAATTTAGATAAGGGATTTTTTTTCTTTTAATCATGATAGAATTTACTTGGTATAAGCAGTTCAATGAAATATATTGACCTAACCTGTTATTTCTTCATACAATTTGCCATTCATTTCTTTATAAAGTTAATATAATTTCTTTATTTTATTGCATTTTAGAAATGTAACAGCTTTGATGATTGTTCATTAAACTTTTTCCTTTAGAATAATTCTGTTCAGAGTTGTAACTGAGAGGTTGGTTGGTTTGAACAAGCTTCCTTCCCTGCCCTCTCAATGGAGGAGGTCCTTCAAAAACTTTATAAATAATAGTTCATTTACTCTTTTTCTAATGACATTATACAATGATAGATCTTGGAGGTGTCCTTAGCATAAGTTATCATTGTAGGAAATGGAATTGGCCACTCTAATTTCAATCATTGATAAGGCTGTTTGTTTTGTTTTGTTTTGTGCTAATGCCCTTTGGGAAAAGCATGTATCCTTCTCTTCTTCTAGCTATGGATAAATAGCAAGGCAGACTAAGTTCTTTACCCCTTAGTAAGGCAACCAGTCTAGGAGAAGGAAAACTCTGGATTCAAACCAGCTGTATTCTGCTAAACAAATTTATCTTGTGTTGCATCCTGTTCATGGGAGAGGGTTTGGATAAATACAATGACAGATTTTAATGTAGGAGAGGGTTCCTTCCAGTAGCTAAGAACCTCCCTCTCTGCTCCTAAATCTCTAGATTTGGTTCTGAGTCTGTTCATTTATTGTTAGGAAATCTCTTCAAACAGGTTCTCAGTTGTTTTATCCACTTTACAATATATATATATATATATATATATACATATATATATATACTTTCCATAATGTTGCATCTGTCAATATTTTTTGTTAGTGTGCAGTAAGGACATAGAGGAGAGAGAGAGAGAAGTCAATGTTAAACAATAAATACCATTCTGCCCTGGTATTGGACTAAATAAGTAATGTTTCTACTTGTGTGAATTGTTTGTTCCATTTGTTTAGCCTTTATACTTAAATATTCATTAAATCTTTGGCTATTGGGTGCCTTTCATAGTGTAATAGTTAGGTTAGTAGACCATTGTTAGTAAGTTCAATTCTCATTGAGTGTTCCTTACTACTAACCTTTTGTCACACTAAGTTAAGCTTAGTAAATGACTCTTACTATCCTCACAAAATCTACTTTATTTTCCTCTATTATCATATGTAAATTGGTTGTTTTAAGCTTGTTAGATTCCACTAGAAAGCTTCTTTGTTACAGCCAGCTGTACTGGTTTTATATATCACTCTCATAGATATTCTATTTGATTATATAGGTTTTTTTTATGTGTATTATCAGATAAAAATCACTTTTCTTATGCACTATCTGCTACACCACCTGTGGGTATGAATGAAAACTTTTGACCCAAGTTATTCATGGACTGACTTTTGTCTTTCTTAGCTTATTATATTATAATAAATGGAGCAAAATCCAATTTGTAATTTGATAAACAATTGCTCAGCAAAAAATTATTTTTCTTTTCAATGAAGCATGTTTAGAGTATAATCAAAAAGAATTTTTTCTCAGCATTAATTTTTGTTTTTTAAAAGAAATGTAAAATTTCTTTCTGAAAATATAGTGCCCTCATCTTGGGTGTTAGTCACAATAAATGTCAATAAAGTTGGTCACCTTAGTCGAGGGTGACCCAAAGGCTCTCCTTTTGATAGCTACCACACCAAGGTGTAGGGGAGGGTGCTACTCCTTTCCCTGGATTGCTCCACTTTACCCTTGATCCGTACCTTATAATGCTGAGTGTTAAGCAAGGAGGCATCAAGTAACATTTTTTTGAGTCTTTGATATGACTCGACCTGGGATTGAACCCAGGTCTCCTGGGCCATTGGCAAACACTCTAACCATCATTGGAGAATTTTAAACAGAGCTAGTGTGCCTTCTACACAAAAGAAAAAAAATTGCCAAGCAGTAAAACTTTTAGTGCTATGCACAAATTTTTCAAATAATAAAAAATATTTTAATAAAAACTATTTGTTCAAATAAACAATCATCACTCTTAGCTTTGTTTTATAACCTTTAGGCAAAAAATTAATGATCATCACTGAAGTAAAGATGTTTTTTGCACACTCCACTTCTCCAGTTGCTCACAATCACTGTTGGTAGGACTTAGAATATGCTGACTGTATCTCCTATTGAGGGTTTAGACACTCTTCCCCCACAAAAAAAGGGGATCCTGAGTATGACACTAAACTACAATTTTGGAACTCTGGAGAGTGGAGTACTTCTTCATTGCTATTACTCACAGGTACACTCTGAACTGGAGTGGTAGTACCTGTTAGTATGCCATCTATGGTTCAAATAGATCTGTTTAAAAGTTAGTCATATTACATCAGACCATAAACAAAAAAACCCTTAGGAAACAATAACACAAAAAATGCAAATATGAATGTACAATGAATGAGATTCCCTAACTTCTAGGTATAAAATAACCCTAGACAGGTTGACATGCCATTGGAACCAACCAACTAACTCGTTGCTCTCAGACTTTTTACTTAATTATTTAAATCTAAGTAAGTCAAGTTGGCAACCTTAGTCAAGGGTGACCCGAGGGCTCCTTTTTCCATAGCTAGGAGAGGGCACTACTATATGCCCTGGATTGCTCCACTTTACCCTTGATCCTTACCTTATAGTGCTAAGTGCTAAGCAAGGTGGCATCAAGTACCTTTTTTTTTTCTTTTTTTTTTTTTGGTCTTTTGTATGACTTGACCAGGGATTGAACCCCAGTCTCCTGAACCATTGGTGAATACTCCTAAATATATCAATGGCATTATAATCAAGTCTGTATCTCAGAGGCAATATTAAAATACCACGAGAAAAAAATGCCTTTAAATAATACATTTTCAAAATATTTGCTTTGATCTAACTTTGACTTAAAATTCAAGTTATAATCATTTTTATCCTTTTAGTCCTTGGAACCATGCCTGTGGGCCTCCCATCCTGGGGTCTTACCTGAAAAATAACTAAAAATCTAAAATGCTTTAATCTGTTATTTACTAGCTCAATTAGTTGTGTATTGTTAGGAAATAGTGATTTCCCAGCTGGTATTCAGGCCACCTGAGTATATATATACTTTTAGGTAGTATTTCAGAATCAAAAGGTTAAACTGTATAGATTCAATTATTTGTAGTGGACTAACATCAAACAAACTCTCAATTTTAATGATTGTGTATGGTCAGAAGTGCATATGAACATCTGTGATTTAAGAAATTTATGCATAATAATAAAATAGTGGTATGTGTAATATTGTTTTGTATTAATAATAAATAAGGATTATCATTATTATTTTTTAAAGCTCAGCTAAGTCATGGTACAAGACCAGAAGTAATGTGCACCCAATGAGATTCAAACCCATTAATAATGATCTGTTAGGTTAGTTCATTAACTATTACACCACTTGAGGTACACTTAAAACTTAAAGTATTAGATGCAAAATAAGATGTCTGTTTTTAGGGTTATTTATAACAAGTTTAGAAAAAGAGAAAAGGGCTTATATTACTTGCAAAATCTATGCTCTCAAGTATCATAAATACTACTACCTCTCTCCAATAATAATGATATTCAGTATTTGAAACTTATATGTAAATGTAATGACTTATGGGGAAAAATTAGGATGTTTCTTGGTGAAAAGGAATATTCTGACTATCTTATTGCATCTTAACAGATTTCCTCTTCAGTGAAAATGTTCATGTTCTGTAATATGTATTTAAAGCTAAAAGCTTTCTGCCCTTATAATACTGATATTATATTACACAATGAGTTTTTTGGATGGTTTCTATGAAAAAAATATTGATACAATTAAAAAGAAAACTATGATTTTAATCCCTAAAAATTGACTTTTTGAAATTATTTTAAGGAATTTTTTGTCACTCTTAGCATCTAACATTAAGATGGAGGTTAAAAAAAAAGTAAACAAGATGATCAATGGAGGAAAAAATAAAAAGAGAAAAGAACAAGAACAAATTTGTTTACCATTTTTAAGCAATTGAAACCAAAATCAATATCTTAAGTCTTCTGTAATAATTGTGTAATGCATGTTCTTAAAATATTTATTTATGCTTTTGCATAATCTTTTTTTCTTTTCTTGATTATGTCTAACATTTATTATAACAAATAGTTTGATATTTTTATACTTCTATTATCTTTTGAATTTATTTTTTTCCTGCAACTTGACCTTAAGAAAAACAAAATCCTGTTAAATATGAACCATTTGAACAGTTTTAAAGAAATTGATATTCTAAAGCCATATTGGATTCTTTCGTCAAAATTATTCGTGCAGTAAATAATTTAAAAAAACTTACAGAATCCTTAAAAATAAATGTCTGATAATTTGAGATCAAATAAGAATTTGAATAGTATAAAATACTATCTCTGTTCCAGAATGGTTGTCATTTACTAAACCTTGCATAATTTGGCACAAGGCCAGAATCATGGATCACCCAGTGAGATTTGGACTGGCTAACGATTGGTTGCTAACCTCACTTAATAACCCTTATACTTAAGGTACTCACTAAAATCTAACTTCAATTTGACACAAGGTTGCAAATATGGGATCTCATTGAATTTATTATTCAGTAATTATGATCAGCTAGACAAGCTTGCTAATCCTTGTTCCACAATGAGAAGCCTGCTAAAAACTAAGCATTGCTTAGATTTTGCACAAGGTCACAAGTATAGCTGTAATTGATCTGTGATACTACTTGGCTAACCATTTCACTATGACCAGAAGCAACGCTGCATTGGTCTTCGGTATGACTTGACCTGGGATTGAATTCCGGTCTCCCTGACTATTGGTGAACACTCTACTGATTAGACCAATGACCCAGTTAAAGGAATACAGTAATCTAAATTTAAAAAAAAAATTACACTGTTTAAATTTGAAACTATATGTGGATGTACAAAAAGTATATTGTTAGCTTTTATAATTCTAACACTTTTATTTTAATTTGGGAATTTTAAAAAATATAACTTAATTTTATTTTGGTATTAGTTAAGGATTTTGCATTAATCACTAATTGTTATCGAATAGAAACTATTTTTGTCACTTGAGTGCTGTCTGTTCACAAATGTACAAGGATCATTAAATAAGTTACCAGACTTTTTTCGTATGGGCACTTTTATTGATAGTACACACATGAAACTCTAGTCCCCTTCGAAGTAATCTCCTCCAGCTGCAATGCACTTGTTGTACCGTTCCAACAACTTCCGGAAGGCCCCATGGAAGTCCTCTTGTGTGAGCGTGTCAGTGACCTTCGTCACAGCCTCTTTCATCTCCTCAATTGTCTTATAATGACAGCCTCTGAGCTTAGGGAATAAGCAAAAGTCACAGGGAGCAAGGTCTGGACTACAGGGAGGCTGAGGAACTGTCTTGATGCCCATCTTGGTCAAATAGTCAGTGACAAGGATGGAGTTATGGACTGGTGCATTGTCCTGCTGGAAATGCCACTGACCCGATTTGAAGCGTCCTGGCCTCTTCCGACAGAATCTCTTCCTGAACTCCCTTAAAACCTCAACATAGTAACCCTAACCCTTTGGCCAATCAACTCTAGTGTATTGACTTCCTTACGCCTCCCACACCTCTCATCATCCCTCACACTCTCTCTGCCTTCCTTGAATCTCTTATGCCACTCAAAAACTGATGCTCGATTCATGCAAGATAGTCAAAAAGCAGTCTGAAGCATTCCATAGGTTTCTGTGGCATTTTTTCCAAGTTTAAAACAGAATTTTATTACATATTGTTCTTCTAAAGCGTCCTCACGTCCAGATTGCATTTTTGAAATTCACCAGCTGTGACAATCAGGCTTTAGTAGGGTGTATTCCAATTGCTGCTGTAGCTGTTCATTTGAACCTGAAATCATAAAAATTGGTCAGTCATCTCAAAAGATGTATTGCAATAACATACTGAATTTTCATGAGTCTGACAATTTTAAATCCCTGTACAAAAAAAAAAGTCTGGAAACTTACTGAATGCACCCCATATGTACATTTTTGCCAATGCTTTTTTTGTGCCTCTTTCAGCAGGCTTTCATGGAGTAATAGGTTTTTCCCTACTATAATGGCCTTTGATAATGACTAAAACATTGTGACTATAATAACAACCAAAATGAGTATATTTGTGTATAAATGTTTAAATGTGTTGAAATATTTAAATTTCATTTGAGATTTGGTGAATTTGATACAATCTTTGTTCTTGTAAATTAACATACTACTACTGTTACTTGGGAATGTCATTCTGTTTTAATTTGCTATTGGACCAATAGAGGTGTTTATTTTCATAGGTTTGTTTTGTAGAGCAATGATTCTTCACCCTAAAATGACTGAATCACACAAGATCATTAATCTTCTGTGAAACTTGTAATGCTAGAATTGGGTGTGTATGTTTTTATTTTGTTTTATTTTTTTGTGTATCCATACATTATTGAACATTCTAAAATAACATCCTTTAAGAAGAATATTGATTATACTCATATATAAGTAAATGTTGTGTATAGAGATTCTTGATTTATAGTAACAAAATCATTAATTTATTAAATCAATTTCTGAAGCTAAAGGCTAATCCAAGACCTGGCCCAGTTGGTTAAGGCTATAGAATACACCAACTGCATCTCTGCAGAGGGGTAAGACCACCCCAACGAGTGTTCTGATATGGCACTAAACCATCTGATAGTGATGCTTCAGTAATGCTGGAGCTTTGGGGAACTTGGAGTACCCCTTCATTGCCATTGCTCCCAAATCCACTCTGGCCCAGAGTGGTAGCACCTGATAGGGTCCTATCTATGGGTCAAATAGAACTAAACAGTGTACTTATGCTAAACTGAATTGTTTGAAATAGAACTGTTTATATGTATAAAAATGGATTTGGCATTAAATAACCCACAATGGTTGATATGCCATAAAACCAAACCAAAACCAATACCTTCCTATTATATTTGAGTTTCTACCGTAAAAAATCATTGCTTTAGTGCAATTTTTTTTTCTTTAGGAATCAGATCTTCACCTTGTGGTCCACGAGTGTTGCAGTGTTTGGATCCCATTGGTCGAAAAAGTTATTAACAGTAGATATGTTATCATATCAAACTTTCACTATGGTACAGTATAAATATCAGTCACGTTGAAATTGTATTAATGATATAAAGATTAAAGAGAAAACGAAACAAAGGAAAAACTAAACTTTCAAAATTGATTAAAATTCCTAGACTCAAAACTTTTTTAAATTTTTTTTTAAAAGGATTGTTTTTTTTTCTTTTCTTTCTCTCCTCTCTAAGTCAAGTTTGAACCTTCTAAAACCAACTCCAACATCTAACTTTCCTATCACTGCCCCCCTCCTAATTTAAAGCTGTCCATTCTATTACTTATCTAACCTTCTTGCTTACTGGTCAGACAACAGCTGTTATCATTTGTTTATTCACATTCATTTTGAGTTATTTCAACCCACTTTTTACTTGTATTGTTTTCTTGATACCCAAAATTGGTGCACCTTCCCCTTGTGATAGTTAGCAAGTTCATCTCTCAAATCATTGTAGGTGATTTCAATATTCTATCAGTGTTCTATTATGACCTTATGTCAGACTAGGCTAGATCTAGTAAATATCTACAAGCAAGGTTATATTGCATTGCCTGGACTTTATTGCTCATTATAGTGCATCAAATATGTTGCATCTAAGCAAAATAATTGAAGTTTATGAAAAAAATTAATTTCTAATATGTAGTTTTTAGATTAAAGGTATTTCTTATATCAGAAGTGAAACATCAGTGATAGTTTTAAATTATAAAGTTTAGAAACTAACAAACATTTTCTTCATGGTGTAAGCTATTTTAAAATAATTTTTCTATGATAAAGAAAGTAATTCTTTTTTTGTTTGCTATAGTACAAGATTCTTTGTTTTCAAATAATTCATCTGAAGTAATAAAAGAAGTACAGTAGTTTTAAAGTTGGATTAAAAGTTTTAAAAATCTTGTTTCATATGTCTACATTTTTTCTTTCAAATAATGAAAAAATGGCCAAATGCTTTTAAAAATGGGTTTTAGATTTTCTCATTTTACTTTCCTGTATAAATTTTTTATATTGGTACAAATAAAGCATAGTTCATTAGAATATTTAATAGTATTGTAAAATTTCGAATGTATTGTGAAGATCACTGTCTTAAACCTGAGTTAACATGTTAACTTAGATTTATAGTTTTATTATCTATCTGTTTAAAGACAACCTTCATTGTTTATTATACTCAGTGTTAATATAATATTTACAGAATTCATGATTATAACTAGTTATTTACTCAGCATAGCTTACATTTGGCACAAGGTAACAGGTAATGAGTATTCAGAATCAAACTCACTACTTAATAGTAATTGTTATGTAAAACTAACCTGGTAATGTTGAAGTATCTTAATTGTAAATAAGGAAAGTACTCTAATTTGCATTTAATAGTTATCTTCCTTGAAAAATTATGAATGAGATCAGCTTGAATATGGACCCATATTATGTCGCAAATTAGATTGGAGATAATTACTTTATTCTCTAAGTTAGAGCATTTTAATGGTATTGTGCTAACAAAACTGTTTCTATGAGGTGTGGTTTTTGCTGGATTATCCAATCTACAAAAATTGGATCTTTATTTTATATATATATATATATATACACACACGGAGTGATTTTAAAAAACAAACTTTAATCCTTCTATGGTAGTATCTTTGTTTTCAAACAGCCTCCACCTATTCACCATCCCTATCTGCACATTCTTGAAATCTGCTGCTGGTAGTCTCCATAATATCAGTTCTGCATAAGATGAATTTGAACATCCAAGGTTTCTTTCGTATAGAAATTTTCAGATGCAACCCAATTTGCTGAAATCAGAAGTGAAATATCTTCCAAAATTTAAAAGGCTTAGTATCAATATTAAGTATTTGAGAACAATTTGTACTGTTGATTTGCTTGATCACAGCTATGAAATAATTTTGAAAATATTGCTTTAGATAGGAATATAGTATATAAACTTGAAAATTTAAATAATTATGCTTTATTTCAGTTGTTTGCATAAATATCAAATATTGTTCTGAATTGTGCATAATAATTTTTAATTGTCACTTGCTCAAAATAAAAGAACATGATACCTGATTCTGTACCCTTTTTATATAACAAATGGCTAAAATTATTCAACTTGATTTTCATTTCAAATTATAACTAGCTTTTCAGCAATTGTCAATCCTGAATTGAATGAAAATTTTTGATACTTTGCAATTGTTCTCAAAGATGAAAATTAGTTAATTTTCTTAAGCATCATATTTAAAGATTTGCTGTTTTAGGATTTGTTAAATATTCTAAATTTTCAAAAAATTTAGAATGTTTTATCAAATCATTATACATTTTTTTATCTTAATATCAGATTTTTAATATCAGTATTGATTAAAAGTACAAATTTTTCTGTATGAATTTGTTTATTTTAGTTTCACTCTTTCTTATTCTAAAGAAACCTTCAAGAATCTATATTAACCCCTTACTTACTAAATACATAAAGTGTCTGTTGGATTCCCACAACTAGGCATGCTGGTTGAAAACCATTTTCTGCATTTCTTTTATACCATAACATTAAAAACATTACCAGAACTTCAAATTATGAATAATGCTTTTGTAGTTTCATTTGAAGATAGGTACAATAAACATCTTTTTACCACATATTTTTCACCAGTGTGAAAGAGTATGGTGGGTTAAAACTCATTTGTAGGTAACTTTATTTTTAAGGGTTGTTAGAACTCATTTGTTAGCACATAGTTAAATGGTTTGAAGTATTCCTATTAACCCTAATAATTCTATTTAATAGTAATAATTTGCTTTCACACAGTTGAATGCTTTCAAAGATTTGCTATTTAACATTAGTAATTCTGTTAAGTATTCTGATGTCATAGAAATAAGTAAGTAAAGTTTGCGACTGTAGTCGAGGGCGACCAGAAGGCTTCCTTTTCAATAGCTACTACACCAAGGTGTAGAGGAGGGTGCTACTCCTTTTCCTGGATTGCTCCACTTTACCCTTGATACATAACTTATATTGCTGAGTGTTAAGCAAGGAGGTATCAAGTGCCATTTTTAAAGTCTTTGGTATGACACAACCTGGGATTGAACCCTGGTCTCCTGGACCATTATCGAACACTCTTGCACAAACATCTGGTTTCAAATAACTAATGATAATCCTTAGTAAATGATTGAACAGTTCTATTTGACCCATAGATAGGAACCCTAACAGGTACCATCAATCAAGCCATAGTGGACCTGGGAGTAATGGCAATGAAGGAGTACTCCATATTCCCCAAAACTTCAGGACTGGAGCCTAACCATCAGATGCAGTTTAGTTTCATACCAAGGACCCTTATTGGAAAGAGGGTGGGGGTTACCTCTCTACAGAGATGCAGTCAGTATATTCTACAACCCCAGCCAACTGGGTGGAATTTCTTTTGGTTTTTAAACTTTGAGCTGAATAAAAACAACAAAATAGACATACTAAAAAAGTTTAATAAAACAAAAGGTTTGAATCATTAAAATATAAAAAAAACTGGTATTGGATTGTCTGAACCAATTGAATATTTGTAAAAGAAAAAAATTATTTTATTTATTTATTCTAACTTTTTTGTTTTATTCTATAATGTTGCATATAAAACTTTAAAAATTCTTATCACTTGACCCTTTTTTTCTTCCTTAATATTCTATAATATTAATAGAATCTGACATGAATGCAAATGTTGAAATGTTATGCCCTGTCATCACCTCAGATAAATAATGGACCATTCTGTTTTGATTGTGAGGAAAGAAGGGGAGAAAAAGAACACTCAACACCTCAGAAAAAAAGAGAACATATCAGAAGAGAAGAAGTGATAACAGTACATCTGATGTTTATCTGCTTTGATGGAAAAGGAAGGAAAGAAAGAAAGAGGGAAAGGAAGGGAAGATAGAGAGTCAAAGAAATGAGAGATAGAGAAATGAGTTGAAGAACACTTTGAAATTTATTTTTAAACAATGGGATTTCATCAATAATAAAATCTTTTGGAATAAATTATTCAATTTTAATAACTTAAGTACTCAAGTAATTATTCATTACTAGATGGAAATAAACTGAACATTAAATCTGAACTAGTCTAATTACCTTATTGGTTTATTTGCAAGGAAATGAATAATAAATAATAATCATAAATAATTTACACAAAAATTATAATGCTAGTATATCTAATTTAAAGAGTACATTTTTTAAGTTAGAATTCTTTGTTAATTTACATATCAAAATAAGAAAAAGAAAACTTAGAAAAAGTGTAATTTCCATGGGTACTGTTTGAGAAGCATGAATATGCTAAGATTTTTTATGCACATTTGATTGACAATTTACTTTTATTTAAAATAAGTAGTTGCTTTTCAATCACCTTGTATATAGAGGGAAAGAAATGGAATGAGAAAAAGAAAAAAATAAATGTTTAGTTTGAAAACTTATTGTTAAATAGAAAAATGACATATTTCATAGATAAGATCTTCTGTAAGTCAACAATTTTAATAGAATTGTCTGTACTTATTTATTAAAAGATTAAAATAAACTGAATATTAAAATCCAAACTGGTCTAATTACTCTTATTTATTTATCTGCCAGGAAGCATATGTAATTCAAAGAGTGCATTTTTGATGAAGTTTTCTTTAATTTACATATAAAAAAAAACATAAAAAGTAGAATTTCCATGGAGACCGTTTGAAAAGCATGAATGGGCTAGCCATTTTTTTTTTCTTTTTTTTTTTTCTTTTTTTTAATGTAGATTTGACTGACCATTCACTTTAAACAAACAATTATGATTTCAATAGTTGTATTTGTATTGATATTTATATTATATGAACAAGACTTACCAGTAAGAGAAATGCCTTTTGTAATGAATTAAGCAAAATGTTTTTTTTTTCTTAGAATAATGAATGACTTTCTAAGACCAAATGTACATCTCAAAAAACCAGGGGTCGTTCATTACACTAGATGTTTTTGAACACTTTAAAGCTTACTGTCTAATCAAGTTGACTGGGGCCGGAGAATAATCTACTGCATTTCTGCAGATGGGTAAGACACCACTGCTCCACAAAAAGTGTCCTGGATATGACACTAACCTGCATCTGATGATGAGGCTCCAGTCTTGGAGATTTGGGGAATGTGGAATAGCCTTTTATTACCATTACTCCCAGGTTCACTCTGTTATGATCCCATCTATAGGTCAAATAGAACTGTTTAATCACTTACTATGCTTGAAACTGTTTAGCTGTGTTCAAACAAATGATTGATATTAAATTGAATTGTTGGTATTAGGTAGCAATACTTGGAACTATCTAACTAAACAAATAAGCTCTGATTAAATTTAAAATGTTACTTACAGACTATTCGTTTATATATATATATATATATATATATATATATATATATATATATATAAAACAGGATTTGATATTAAATAACTTACAATGGTTGATATATCATAAAACACAACCAACCAACCAACAATAAACTTACACATGATAAAAACACCTTTTGTACCTGGTGGAAGGAAGTCTCCATGATGTAGTTGGCTAATATGCTGAACTGTGACTTTGTAGTAAGAGTTCAAACTCCAGTCATGCTATAATGTTCACTTTCAGAATAATAATGTTGGGAAAGGGTGAACCCCCTTATACTCCTAGCTGTGGGTTAAATAGTATTGCTTCTGTGCTTCTATAGTGATAGCTTGGACGTTAAATAACTTGCAAGGGTTGATGTGTCATTAAACAAAGAAAACAACCAACCTTTTTGTGATTAAAAATTAGGGATCATTCATTATGTGAGTATATACTATATTTAAGTATTAATGAAATTGAAATAACTTGTGCAGATTCAAATTTAATAAAGTGACAAAAGAACAGATGTTTTGTAAGTTGATACAAAACAGGGCCTATTTATACCATTTAATATTGTAAATGTTATTAATATGCTGCTGAATGTACAAAGTGTGAAATGAAAAACACTTGCTCTCAAGAGAATAAATTTCTTGGCTGATGTTCATGTAACTTACATTGACTATTACTAATTCTTTGCTTAGAGAGAAAAATGTAAAAGCTTATGTTTTTATAGTTGATTCTTTCTGGCTTTCACTAGATATTTTTCTCTTGCTATTGCTATCTTTCTCACTAATATATATAATCTTTCTCTCACTCTTGTTATATGTGTGTGTGTGAATGCACGTCTCTTGCTATCTCTCT
The DNA here is from genome assembly GCA_963585895.1 of Sepioteuthis lessoniana. NCBI lineage: Eukaryota > Metazoa > Mollusca > Cephalopoda > Myopsida > Loliginidae > Sepioteuthis > Sepioteuthis lessoniana. The sequence continues at coordinate 62,279,549 of OY757926.1, read as the reverse complement.
CTCTCTCTCTCTCTCTCCATATATATATATATATATATATATATATATATATATATATATATATATATAAATTTTTTTTTTTTTTTTCCTTGCTATATATATCTCTTTTGTTGCAATCTCTCTCTGTCAATATATTTCCTCTGTCATTTGTTCTTGCTCTTTCTTTCTTTACACACACACACACACACACACACATCTGTATTGTTATATATTTTTCTCTCTCACTACATATCTCTCTGTCTTACTTACTTTTGCTATCTCTTTCTCTGTGTCTCTTGCTTTTGCTGTGTGTATATATGTATATGTGTGTCCCTCTCTAGCTTTTTCTCTCTCTTTATCCCTCTCTTGCTTTTTTTCCTCTCTCTCTGCCTCTCTTTTGCTATCCTTCTTTCTCTTGCTATATCTCTCCTTATCTCTCTCTCTCATTCTCTTGCCTTTGCTATCTCTTTCTCGATTTTGCTATTGCTATATTTATGTGTCTCTGGTTTTTGCTCTCTCTTTCACTATCTCACTTTCTGTCTCTTTGTTTAGTGCTCTATCTCTCTCGCTCTCTTTTTGTCTTTAGTGCTCTATCTCATCCCACTTTTTCTCTGTGTGTGTGTGTGTGTGTGTCTCTCTCTCTCTCTCTGTCTTGTGGGCTGTCTTACATTCTCTGTGTCTCATAGACTCTCTCTCTCTCTCTGTTTCTCTGATTCCCCCACCCTCATATGGTAGCTCATAAGAAAGACAGATACTGGATCTCCTTCCTCCAATAATTTTATCTTTATGTGCAGCTTTTTATCTTAAAAGCTTGAAATTCATTGATATTGAATTTTTTCTCCTATTATTGAATAGATTGTCATCCAAAGCAGCTGTTGGTGTAATGGTTAGCAAGCTCGACTAGCAAACCTACACGAGTGAGTTCGAGTCTCATTGGGTGCCCCTTTCATATGGCCTTGTGCCACATCTAAGCAAAAAGCTTAGTAAATTTCCAAAGCAGCTGTTGAATAAACACCTCCCTTCACTCTCTTATTACAATCTTGCTAAAGCAGTTTGGGGTTAACATCCCCTACCATCAAGAAATTTAAAATATCACCTTTCTTAAACTCTATGAATTATTGGCATGTAATAATATGCATTTGCTACTGTTGGTGAGAATGTCTTTGCAAAGTTGATCAATATGCAGTTTTGTATTAGATTTCACTTTTGGTCATTTATTCAAGTTATATTTGATAAAATTTATGCATAAGAGTATTATTTTCATTGTGTCATCACTGTTCTATTCATCTGGACAGACTCATTCTTCACTGTCATGGTTGGGTTGTTCTTTTTTTTCTCTTATGGTTCTGTTATCTCCATTCCATGACCAACTCTACTGTAGAGAGGTCACGGTTTATGATGGTACTGCTGAGAGCAGAGGGAATCTTAGAACCAGCATTGTGAGGGGTTAAGGACTATAAAACCTGAATGTAAAATAATCATTACTGTAAATCTATTATTAGAAGTATATAGTTTAAGCAAATGCCTACCTGAGTCTTGAGGAAAAATCCTTCCTCTTCCCCAATGTATTGATAGTTGCTTGTTAGCAATTTATGAAGTTGAAACCAGATAAAACCTAGTCGTTATGAAAAAACAATTCATTGACTATGGGTACTCTTCATATTATAGATCCAATTTGTTTCTATTGTTAAAAAAAAAAAAGTTAAAATTTCAGGTTCACAAATCGCTAATTGTGAATCTCTTCAGCTACATCTCTCCTTTAATTACAAGTAGGTTGCATAATTGTGGTCGAAAGCAGCACGGTGCAAGTGTTCTCAAAAATAATGTTAAGTATGTTAGGCTATTTGAATAACATGAGCTTCTTGCTATCTAAAAAAGCTTTCTCTTTATGATTCTGACAAAAGGGAATCTCTTTTTAACGGTTTTATTCCTTTGTATTTTTGCAAAGCACTTTGATTTTTTTTAAAAAATATTTCTATAATAGAAATATGGCTAAACTTTTTTGTGTCTCTGGCATCTGTCAAGGGGTGGGCAACCAGCTGTCCTACCCAGATGACAATATGCAGGGTAAGCATTAGTGAGAAAGAGCCTGGGTGCTTTTCCATGTAAACATGAAATGTGTATTGCCAACAAAAGAGGATTTGCTCTATCTCCCCCAACTTCAACGTCTCAGCTCCTACCAATGAATTTTATTGATTCTCCCAACTCTCAGCAGTACCATCAAAAACTGTGACCTCTCCTGTAACTTGTCTGTTATTTTCTGTTTTATTTATGATTTAACTTTTTAAAGCTACCATTGCAAAAAGAAAAAAAGTGATCTTTTCTATTGATTAAGAGAGATTTCTTTTTTTTAGAGTGTATAAACATATTGATATTTGCCCTGCTTATTTCTGTTTCAATTTATATCTTACTCTATCAACTTTTTATGCACTCTTTTATATTTGTTATATTTTCATTATAATGGAGATAACTCAGCTCATTAGAATTCTTCACACCTTCCAAAATAGAAGCATTAATATCATCATGGACCACTACTACAATAGAAATCCAATGGGTTCATGGGCTATTTTGTATGTATGTGTAATATATATATATATAAAAGCACACACTTTAGATTAACGCTTAACTTTTTATGTTTTGGTTTAATACCTTTAAAGATGTCTTTTTTTTATGAACAGATCGACTTTCTAAATGCCTAGTATAAGGTAGTAATGAATTATTTCAATATTTTTTAACACATATTTGTTATGAAAGAGTGATAAGAAAAAATGAAAATGATGAAGTGTTCTATTTTTTTCTCACTCTTTTCTTTATTTATTTATCTATCAATAAACAAAAATATCCTTTTTAACCTTTTTATCAAAACCTTTTTTTTGTTCATAATAATAATTCAAAATAATTCTTCAGTTTACCTATTCTTTATACTTTCATTTATATCTCCCTCTTTCCTTTTTTTTTTTTTTTTTTGGTGTGTGTGTCTTGGAGACTAGAAAAGTTTTTCTTTTATTCTATACATTTTTGTATATTAGTAACTCACAGATGACTATATTGCCCAGTCGGCTTGGGGCTGTAGACTACACCAACTGCACCTCTGCAGAGGGGTCAGACAAGTGTCCTGGATATGGAACAGATTATTTGTATAAAAATGGATTTGGCGTTGAATAACTTCCAAAGGTTGATATGCCATAAAATCCAACCAACCAACAAATGACTACAAGACTGCATTTGCTCTTTTCAAGTAACTTTTTCCTCTTCACTAATTTGAGGTTGTCTTGTATCTCAATGTTGATAAAATGGAATAAATTTGTGCAACTGTCAATTGGGTAAGAGATGGGAATGAGTAAGTGAAGGTGGAAGGTAAAAACAAATGGAGGGGGATCCTTTGCTCAGTGTCAACAGTAAACAGTTCTCTCCCTTCCTTCCTTTTCTTTTTCAGCATCTGGCTGCATCAGCTGTGAGTGGGTGCGGGTGGGCTGCTGCTGCTACTGTCCTACTTGCATATCTAACATTACTGCTTTTTTTCTCCCAGGAACACTCATTTAGGTCAATTTCACCTGTTTAACTAGTGTCAAACCATGTGCTGTTTATACTTGCTAGCTTTCTTGCCAGGGCCTATAGCATTCATATTTGCTTATACTTTATAAGTATTTTATTTGATTGTTTGTAAAAGGGCAGCTTCATTTTGTGCAACTTATTGCGTGTGAGAGTACATAATGCTCATACAACTGCTCGATGTTGTTGACAATCAATGTCTTTGTTAAGGTTTTCTCTAACAAACAGACATTTCTTTTAGCTTGAGTTTCAAATGTGTTCTTAAGTCTCTTAAACCTCCACCCTCCCCAACTTGGAATACTTTTTCAAACATGTCTATGCATCTTTGGAAATGTCTTTTATATATCTATATTAATAAAATTCTTATATATAGTGTTACTCAGTAAAAATAACACACCCAAGTGAGATTTGTTTTAATTGTAATACACTTAAAATGCACTAACTTTATGAATAAAGCAATTTTCAATCCAATTTGCAACTGAATAATTTTGTGGGGTCAGCTTCTGTGATTGATATTTTCAAAAATCATCCAGATTTTCTATATAATGGAGATAACTATGCTAATTAGAATCCTTCACTCTTTCTTAAATAGAAACATCAATATCATCATGGACCACTGCTACAACAGAGATTCAGTAGGTTCATAAGTTTTCTTTGTGTGTGTGTATCTATCTATCTAATATATATATACAAATTAGATTAACACTTAACCTTCTGTATTTTGGTTTGTTTGATACTTTTAAAGATGTCTTTGTGTTATGAACAGATCTACTTTGTAAATGTATAGAATAAAGTAGTAATGAATTATTTCAATATTTTCTAAAGCTTTTTTCTCTCTTTACTCACTATTTAATTGTATTTCAAAGTGTTGTGATTTCTTAATTGAATATAAAGTGATATTCTGCCAATAAGTGATGTAATTAGATCATTCAGTTCATGGTAGCATTCATAACTTTCCAAACTCTTATAGGATTTTCTAAAATGTCAAAAGTTAAACAAAAAAAAAACAAGAGGCTAGTTGAATCGGCTGTTCTAATTGGATTCAAAGTGATAAACTGATTAATATTCCTTTCATCCTGTTTCAATCCAGATTAGTGGATCTTTTCGAAATATTATTTTGGAAATTAGGAACAAATACAATGATATCTTAAAATGATCATATGTCTGAATATTATACCCGTGTTTAATCAATCTAGATGTATGTAACAATATAAAAGTTTAATTTCATTAAAATTCATTTGAGTTCTGATTAACTTTTGATGTTCAAGTTTAAATTCATTTGCTTAATCTGTTTCTCTATTAAACTAATAATTCTATCATAAATGAATTAAGTATTTTCAATATTTATTTTTACTTTTGAAAAGTAAATGGGTATTGAATGTTCATATATTAGGGAATCATTGTATTTGAAACTTTTAAAGAAATAGAATTTAGGATTTTAACAGTTGGAAATTGGGCTGAAAATGTTTTCTAATTTTAAATTGGTCAACCCCATGATTATGATGTAAAGAAATGCCTTCACCTTTTAATAGTACAAAAATGTGTAATTCTAAATCATGATTGAAAAAAACATACAAATAGAAATTATGTACTTATATCTGCTCTAACTTTTATTTTCTTATATATTTTAAGTGAGGCTGAAATAAAACTAAACTGAACAGTAAATGATAATCTTATTAAAAATGCTAACATGCTGAGACAGATATTAGGTACTATTATAGTTCAGGTTGAAGCCAAACTTTTTAGACCTTATTTTTCCAATGCAGGTATCATTGGAAATGAGAAGTTTTGGTAAACAGGCCAAAGCCTAGCCCATTTACCAAAACTTTCCTTGTCCCCCCATGATGCCTGCATTTGAAAAAGTTTGGTTTTGGGTTATAGTTATTGCACAACATGGACTATTACTATGTCTTGATTAGAAGTAATTTAAAAAGAAACCCCATTAAAAATTCTAAATTTTATTTTACTTTTTAATTTTTTAAATTATTTGTCTTTCCTTATTTATTGTTTCATATTAAGTGCAACATAACCAACTACTATTTCCTGAAAATCTTTTCATCTTACTCTCTTTCTTATTCCTATCTGTCATATAAGATCCTGTGCTATATCATACAAATCTTTATTATATATATATATATATATATATAGTTTCATTGATTGGCCTGGTCATCTCTGATAAGCTGTATCTCTGTTAGATAAATTGTTTACATGCATGCATGTGGCTTATTTTCCATGTCTACGATATGATATTGCACTTGAGTGTCCCAATAATAATGATTCAGATCAATACTTCTAGTGTCAACATTAAGCTCTATTTGATAGACTATTACCTTTACAAACAGTTACCACTATCTTAGCTACTCTTTGTGTTGTACTGGTTTCTATTAATATATTATCACCACTGTTGCTACTGCTACAACCACTATTACAGTATTTTATAGGGTCAATTATTTTATTAATACTACTACTTTGTTTAGAAGTCCAGTTTATATACCATGACTTGCAATGCATGTCTTTTGTTTTAGTCAAAACATCTTTAACAATACAGATTATTTATTTATTTTGATTTCTTTTGCCTCCATCTCATTTATTCACATATGTGTACTTGTAAAACTCCCATGATAAGTAAAACCTGAATTCCTCAGGTTTTTATGTTATATAATAAATGAATCATGTCAACTTGAAAATACTACTAGCAACACTTGTTTTCCTGAAGATTAGTATTGTTAGTTGTACAATAACAAATAGGGTTCTTCAGTGAAAATTAAACTCTTCATACTAACAATAATTTTAAAAATTAGCTTGTTAACCAGCACTCTAGCAAGTTCTCACAGTTTTTGTTTTGTATTAGAATTATATTGCTGTGAAAAAAAAATCCATATTTAGTCTCTTGGGATCAATGTATGAGATTTGAGTATGTTGTTTTAATGAAAATTTTAAGCCTTCAAATTAGTGGATGCAATCATGAGTCAATGATGCTTTTTAGTTATATTTAACACAGTGACTTACAAAAATTGTTTTTTAGATATATGTCATGTATGTAGACATCTGTTGTTTATTACTGCATCTTTTGTTTTGCATTTTATGTGCCTGAGTTTTAAAAAAAGTTTCTAGTTTTCTTTGTTGGACTCATCTGTATATATTCTATATAAGCTTACCTTTTCATTTATGGTCACAAAATCATTACTAAATTCATTTTTGAAACTGAAGGTTGTTTCTTGTCTTTTCCATCACATTTGAGTTTCAACTTTACAAAATTATCCTAGTCTATAGGTTGATACCAATTTTTTTCTCTCTAAAAACCAGGTCCTTGAAATTCAATCTAAAGATAAGTTTATACAGTAAATCTTTTTTTCTTGATTTATGTGCAAGAGGATAATTAGATTGCATTTTTGAAGCCATGTTTTTTAATATGTTGTTTTATTGGAAAATGGGCCTGTTAGCAAAATATACAAAAACTTATCTGAATTGGCTGTATCAATATATTCAACTTATATACTTAACGTTTCCTTTTAGATTTTTGGGCTTCTACTGCTTTCTATAATGCAGATGCAAAATTCCTTGTTTTCCTTTTCCATACATAAGTAAATTTGGCAACTGTAGTTGAGGGTGACCTGAAGGCTCCCTTTTCAATAGCTACCTCACTGAGGTATAGGGAAGGGTTCTAATGCTTTCCCTTGATTACTCCACTTTACCCTTACTATGTACTTTATAATGCTGAGTATTCAGCAAGGAGGTATCAAGTAGCATTTTTTTTCTGAGTCTTTGGTATGACTTTACCTTAGATTGATCCCTGGTCTCCTAGGCCATTGGTGAACACTCTACCCACTAGACCAATTCCATAATGGTTGATAAATATGGTAATCTTAACTCTGTACATCTTGAGAACCTTTGATATGTGCTCTATAGTAGCTTACAGGGCATTTAGTCATAGAATGATTTTTTTTTTAAATATTGTGCTGTGAATATTATTCTTTGTTGTTGGATCAAATTTCAAAGGATTACCATTATGATTTGTATAAATATTGTTAATCTGAAAATTCATATAAGTCTTTCAAATATTTGTGTAATCAGTATTGATTTATAACAATTTTTTGTTTTCTGTATGATTTTTTTTCAACATGGTTTTTATAAGTTCTATTTAGACAGTTTATGATTGTAATTGGTTTTATTGTACTATATAAAATTTAATTTTTAAATGGACAAAACTTGAAAAGACTTGATACTTAGTTACCACTATCTTGGCTGCTTTGTGTTGTATTTGTTTCTATTAATATATTATCACCACCACTGTTGCGGTTGTTACTCCTACTATTATAATATTTTATAGGATCATTATTTTATAGCAGGTTCATAAGTCCTTGTTACAAATTTTTGATTGAATCTTTTATTTTTTAAAGATCCTATTCTTGAACAACATGTTCCAAATGAAAAGATATGTTATGGCATTTTATAGAATAGTATAGAACTAGGAAAAATATTTAATATTCCATTAAAAAAACAAAACAAACTGATCTCACTTTCTCTTTCTGTTACAGTCACTTTTCTTTTTAAGTTTAATTAACTGTTTAATGTGAATCACATGAAATTAACCACCCATGGTTAATGACTTTAGAAGCTATTTTAGACTTGAGTTGCACTGAGCAGTTTTACTGGTAATAACACAAATGAGTAATATGAATGCATAGTTGTAAGTAGGGTGGATTTTATTGAATTTTTCAAATCTTCAAAGAAAACCCCAAAACCTAATATCTTTATTATCAGAATCTTGCAAAAATAGCAATGATCCAAAGCTTTGTAATTGGAATTTCCCCACATTGTCTTGGCATCCATTTTTGTACTACTGTTTCCATTCTTGTTGCATCCTTGACATTCTTCTACTCTGCTACCTTGTTTAATCCTTCCCTTTCATTCTACCCAGCTGCTGTATCCCCCACCCCAAAACACCTTCCCCTTCAGAAATCCTGCAAAGTTCTTGCTCTTGTTTAGCTTTTCCATTTCCCTTTTATCAGTGAACCTTCAGAAATCCAATACTGCAATCATCTTAAATTTAGATAATTGCATCTTCCTATTCTTTCCTTATCCCTGAGATGTGTTTTGATATTGGTGTGAGAGCATCTGGAGATATACTTTATAGTATCATGGATTTTACTTACACACAGATATATTGAATTTTATCAATATGGGATATAAGACATAGATGTCTGCTCAAGATAAATTTGTGCCAATCATGAATGTGTTTGCATAACTATTATGAGTGTCTTTTTATTTAACAAAAAAAAAAACCCACCCATTATTTATATATATATATATATATATATATATATATATATATAATTTTTTTTTTTTTTTTTTTTTTTTTGATTAATAGGCTTTCATTTTTTCTTCTCATTGGTTTTAATGTAATTTCCCTTTATGTACCTATTTTTTGATAATAAAACTTCTGGGTTGATGTCAGCATAAGAAATAATATAAATATTGATCTTTGAAAATTACAAGTGTTTTTCTTTCATTTTTTTCTCCTTCAAATTTTACAGTATGTATACAAAATGAGCATAAATTGCTTTAAACCTAAAGTAGGTATGGCTGATTTAAAGAGCTTAGGTAAACAATTTTATCTACCTTCCCACTCTGTATGTCTAAACATATATACATAGCCTATATGACTATTCTTTTTTGTTCGTTTTTAAACATCAATTGCAAATCAAAAAATGTTCAAATATGTTATAACAAAATGATAGTCTGATTTATTGTATAAAAGTTGGGGTACTCAGCATTGCTTGGGAAAAGTAATCAAAACTTGAAGGTTACTAAGTAAATTCTAATATATATTCAAAAATAAGAGGATAGTATAATTAACAGTACTGGTAAAACAGACAATGAGAACATTTTATATTGATAATTCTTTTGAATAAATAATGTTAGCAGTCTTTTGGTAGGTGGGTGAGAAAACTTAAAATATTTCTTTTAATTTTCAGATCCTACTCTTACCATTTTACAGTTAGCTCATCTCTTTCTATTTGTATGGAAATAGAAATATTGACTCTAAATTGACCTGTCGTGATCCCTAATGACTTTGTGGGGTCAGCACCACCTATCTCATCTTCACCCTCAACTTTAAGTTATTCTTATAGACTAATACAACCAAGCGATTTCTTATTTTATTAGTATAGAACTTAGTGATTCAGAGCCCATGTAAATATCATCATGCTTAATTTGTGTGTGTGCTTTAGGCAATGATTAATTACAAGAAAGTAAGGATCAATTATTTTAAATAGATCGTTATTAGATCATTAAATATCTTTCATTTAATTTTTCATCTATTTATTATAATTCTCATACAAGCCTCTCTAAATGAAAAGATCTTATTTGTATGAAACAATGTATGGAGTGAGGAGGAACTGCTGAATGTACTCTAATTTGTCTTGAGTTGATTGTACAGAATTATTGATATAAGGCAATTTACAGTGTAATTTCAAAAATTAAAATATTGAGATTAGCTTATTACTATTAAAAAATACATTCTTTTTTTGAAAGCTTTTCAACTGACCTTTGAGGTTTTAGACTTAATTTTTTTTTTCCAACCAAATAATCTTTAAGACAAATTGTTCAGTGTTTTTTTATTACATATCATAAAATAGAGCTTTTAGCATATTTTTTAAAAGTTGGTAGCAGTTGGTAGTGATGGATACAGTAAAGTTGGTAGCAGTTGGTAGTGATGGATACAGTAAAGTTGGTGACTGTAGTCAAGGTCGACCAGAAGGCTCCCTTTTTAATAGCTACTACACCAAGGTGTAGGGGAGGGCGCTACTCCTTTCCCTGAATTGCTCCACTTTACCCTTGATACGTACCTTATATTGCTGAGTGTTAAGCAAGGAGCTATCAAGTACCATTTTTAAAGTCTTTGGTATGACGCGACCTGGGATTGAACCTAGGTCTCCTGGACCATTGACGAACACTCAAATCAAATTTTTTACTTTTCTGTTATATATTACTATCTGTCCATAATAGGTCTTAGATTTAGTATATGAAATATACATGTAAATGCTACGATTATTCTGGGACAGGTAGTATATATCAGGTAAAATTCTTCAAATTTTCATTCTCTTTCCTTCCCAACTTTTTGAAAAAATATTTTGCAGTTGATTTCTCTGCTTGTAAGTCTTACTTGAGTGGGAGGATTTGTGCTCATTTTGTGATTTTAAAAAATTAAAAAAAAAAATCTTTTGGCAAAAGAATATTTCTGTATTAATACAATAAATCTGTTCTAAATATGAAAACTTGTGTTTCTTTGGCATCTTAACATAACTCTTCAAGTTTATTTTCATGTTTTTATTTCATAATATAAATGAAATATTAAACAAGAGCATAATTTTTTTTCTTTCATTTTTTTGAATTCATTATCAAAAAGCTTTTACTCTTAACAATATAAAGCCAAGACTATTTTCTGAAGTTACATTTTGCTTTCAATGTTTGACTCTGCATTTTAATAGGAATATTGTGGACATATTTTTTTTTAAATTTATTTTAAATAATTTTCAAAATTTTAAATGCTGCACAGTTACAAGAGATATGACACTGAATGAAGTCCTTGGTATTATATGCTAATGTGACCTCATTTTGTTTATAGTCGCTTTTCAGCTATTGTTCCCTGTGAAATGTATAACCAAGATGAGGAGAACACTAATCCGAGTACATCAGTATATAATCATTTATCTCAGGAATTCAAAACAAATATACTATTAATTTAAAACTTGTTAAATATGTTTTTGTTTTTTTTATGGGAAAGAATTTTTTTTTTTTTTTTTTTTTTTTACAAAAACAAATTTATCTGATTTCAAACAAGAAATTGACTTATGTTATTCAATAATTTAGACTTATAGCCTCACTTTTTTTTTTCATCAGAATATTTTGTCTGTATATTCTCCAGCCCTCTTCAGTTGTATATTGCAGCCAGTAAGCTTTAAAAGTTGCTTGAGATTTTTTCTTTAAATTGTTGATTTGTCAAATGGAATAAATCATTGATCCAAGCATAGAAAATTTGTAATATAACCTTTTTTTAGTCTGAAAAATTGTACAAGTAAAAGTTTTTTCTTTATTTTATTGATAAAACAAAGTAGTACATTGACTGATGCCTATGGCTTTCTGTATATCCCACATTAATAAACTAATTAATAAAAAAAAAATGCATTGGAAATTAGTTCTTGTGAATATTTGATTATATGATTTAAATATTCATTTGAAATTATTTGATAGTAAAACTAATTTTTTTTTTTTTTTTTTTTTTTGTGCCATTTAGATAAAGCACTGTGACTGATCAAATATGTGAAATGTGGGTTGTGAAGTTTTTTTTACTGGAGTTTTACTTAATAATTCTCTATGGTTGTATAGAATTATTCAAGTTTATAGCAATCAAATAAATCATTTACATTAGAATCAATGTTATATCCAACATTCTGAAAACATTCAAATTAAGTGTTGAAAAACATTTATACCTGGTTGGTTATGTTAGTCGCATTCATGTGTGACTTCCATAGAAGTAGTTAAAAAAAAAAAAAAATTAAAAAAAAGCAACAACAAAAAGTTACTAAACATTTAAATATAATGAAAATATTTTTTAACAATTTATAATGGGCTATAGAAAGTGGATACTTTACAATAATGTGGAATGCAAGAGATCATAGGGTACACCACCACTTACATGAAAAGGCTGGTCTTCATTCAAAGAAGGCAATTCAGTGTATATAGAATGATTGGAAGGGATATCTCTACTATGAGATCCTCCTGGAGAGACAAATGATTGATTCAAATGAGTCCTGTTTCCATTAACACTAAATGAAGACATTAATTGACAAAAAGCATCTAGAATTAACAGAAAGTTCATCAGGAAAATGAGACTCCATATTTCTTTGGTGATTTGGAAAAAATTATTTCAGTTTGGCTAGGAAGTTTTGATTCATCTGCCTTATTCACCAGATATTACACCTTTGGATTATCAAAATGGAAAAATTTTAATTTCTGGGAAAACTGCTAAAGACACATGGAACCATTCTTTGTTGTGAAAGGTAAAAAGGATGGAATTGTGAAATTTCTTGAAAAGTAGAAGATAGTGGAACAAAACTAATCATACTTAGTCAAAAAATAAATTGCCTTTCATTTCTACCTAATAAACAGACAAGACAAATTTCTGGCTATCCAATATAATATGGAAACTTTATTTTTGTCATCAGTTAGGATTTACCTATCTAACTCTTTCACTTCTACTGGGACATCAGTGTCCCAGTTGAAATTCATTTTTATTTTAAACCCTTAAAAGGTGCTTAGAGCATAATTTTGTATATACAAAACCTTTAAAAAAAATTGGTTGTGAAAGGGTTCAATAGCAAAGAGTTGAAATGAAAACAATATCCACATTTCAAAGAATCTAAAATCATGCAAAAAATATTGGTTAAACCTAAATTTAGCCAAAAAATAAACCATCTTAAACCGTAACATACATTACACAAACTAATAATCCTTCAGGCAGTAATTTCATCAGTAAATCTATAATTAATTGATAGTGAAGTTTTTATTTTTCAACATTATCTCATTTTTTTTAATGTACTAAATTCAGCGGTGAATATTAATCAAAGAGTGAATATTATACAGTGATAATTTCTGATAAGAATTAATAACTAATTATCACCATTTGCAGAGAAAAATTTTCATCTACCTTTGTGTATGAAAAGTATTTATATTGTTCATTTTTACTGATTTTTACTCTAAACCTTGTTTCATGTACACATTGAAAGATTATAGAATGGTAATGTTAGATATACATAGGAATATTAATAAGTCTTCAAATGAAGAAATCATTTATTTTACACAGCAAATATTTATTTTTCAACATAATTTCCTTATTTATAATTGAGTGGAGAATATTGATCAAATATATATATATATATATATATATATATATATATATATATATATATATATATATATATAGTGAGAATTTCAGATCTAAATTCAACATACAGCTGTATGTTGAAAAAGAGGCTCATTAATCAACTTTTCTGAGTCATGTGTTTTCTTTTTGTTTTTTAAGAAAAAAAACTTCAAGTAACTAAGATACATATTCATTTGCTATGTATTTGTTAAATAAGAGTGAAATAATGGCTGACAAATGAAGCTCAAAAAATGAAAAGGAATACAAAATTTGACAAATTACTGCAATAAAGATGGGAAAATTATATTGTTTATAATTTATTTTAATTCATAACTGAGAAATAGGGTTGGTTCCTCTTATGGTTTTATATACCTGATAACTTCTGGAGTAGGAATTGACTGAAATGTAACATTAACCCTTTCACTATAGTGTGATTGTCTTGTGTATAACACTACATCTGGTGGTGAGATTCTAGTTTTGGGGATTGTAGATTCCCTCTTTTTGTTGCCATTATTCCCAGGTCCACTCTGACTTGGAGTATTAGTACTTGCTAGGGTCCTATATATGGGTCAAATATCTGTTAGAGAAATTATAATTAGACTGGAATTCTAGAAATCATATAGTTGTCAAATTTCAAAAGCAAATTTCATATACAAATAAATAATTTCTTACTGTGTTTAATTTGTTGGAACATATTTTCCTTCCATTGAGGAAATACTGCAGAGAAGTTTCTCATTTTCATACTTTAATTCAACTATTTTTGCCATATTTTTCATTCAGATTGTTGCTATGAAAACTTTTTAAGAGAAATGATAACTGTTTTGCAAGATACTAAAGAAAGGGCAAGGCATTAGATTTACTGTTTTTATTCAGAAAATGTTCTTTTTATTGTTCTAAACCCGGTTCATAGCATTTACATTGATTATAAAAATAGTTTATGATAATTTTAAAGTTACATTTTTTTTTGAAACAGTCATCTTTTGCAAAAAATACATGGCATTGGGAACTACTAAAAATTGCCAAATGCAACAGTTAAAGGGTTAAAGACATAAAAGGATTCAATCGTCTGAACAAAATTTGGAATTCAAGTTAGCTTGCTTTTTATTTATTTATGTGTATTCCACATATTTCTATTGCTCTAAATTGTGTTTGCAAGTATTGTCAGAAAATTTGATCTGAAGATTATCTAGTATGTTATCGATAATGATCTTCTATTAATGCCTTTTTAAAAAAAGATTTTTTTTTTTATAAAGCTATATTCATAGATGTATATTAAAATAGCACAGGCACAGTCAGTGATGCTCTGTGTCTAATCTATTCTCACTTATATGTGTTTGATTTGATAATAAAGACACATTTTATCTATATAATTTTAACATCCTTTCAAGTTTCCTGATAAATGTCTTGATTTCAGGCTGGAATTGGTTGATAAATTTACCAAAATCTTTAAAAAACAAATCACTCTTTACACATGCAAAAAACACCTGATGATGGCCCATGAAATGTCTAAAAGCACTTGGTACAATTTTGGTAAATTCATCTACCGATTCCAACCTGAAACCAAGACATTTATCAGGAAACTTGAAAGGATCTTAATAAAATTATATAGACAAGATGTCGTTATTATTTAATTAAACATGCTTAAATGAAAGACTGCTGCCCAACTACACATGCATACATACATACACACACACATATATAATCTATCACTAATATTGAGCTCTCTTTATAAATATTGTAAGTTACATTTATTATATATGAAGGTGGGCTGAAAAGTTTATGATTGCATCATATCTACTGTTGATGACTTTTTGACCAAGCACTGCAACGCCAATAGAAGCAGTATGTAGACTCCAAGGAGAACTATGTTGAAAAATAAACCTCATTTGGTCACATTCCATAAGAATATCTTGGTCAGCCTATGGACTTTTCATCTGATCCTCATATTTATACAAGGTGATTAAAAAGTAACTCCTTATTTTAAAATTCTTAATTCATTTCTTAACTATAATTATTATAAGTATTTTAAAATAGGGAGTTAGTTTTCAGTAACCCCTGTTTTTATATATATATATATATATATATATATATATATAATGAGTGTTACATTTTTCATGACAGAAATATTTGAGACTGAATCTTCTTAGCACCATTTGCTAGCATTAAGCTCCTCCTGTTACTGTAAAAAATTTCTATTTTAAATGTTTTGTATGTGAATACTATTAGAGAACTGATCAACATGATTATGGCTAACTATCAATAATTTAAGAAAATTGTGTAAATATGATTGGCATGTATACAAATATAATATCACAATTTGATTTTGTTTAGTATCTATAAATTGATTTTTCAAGAAATGAATCTTTTTTTTTTCATCTGTGTTTTGTTACTGATCCTTAACTTTGGTGCCAGCATTGAGAGCAAGCATGAAGTTACCATCTTGGGAGGATTAAATGAATTCATTGTTAAATTTTATGGTCCATCAGGAAGTAAGTATAAAAAAATATTTTATAGTATTTTAAAAGCTGTCAATCAGGAACAACATCTTATATAAT
This sequence comes from Sepioteuthis lessoniana, assembly GCA_963585895.1. Lineage (NCBI taxonomy): Eukaryota > Metazoa > Mollusca > Cephalopoda > Myopsida > Loliginidae > Sepioteuthis > Sepioteuthis lessoniana. The sequence continues at coordinate 62,263,535 of OY757926.1, read as the reverse complement.
TTTGTCATTATTGAATATTGTCAGGCTGTTATTTCATTGTGTGTTTATTGGAAAAAGAATCACTGTGACTAAAGTGTTCAAAGCATTGTCTACTTATTGAATCAGATTGATTATGGATTTACAGTATTGCTCACTAATAAGTACACACATGACAATTACAAAAAAGTTAATTTTCTTTTCAACCAAAGATACAAGGATTTTATTTTTAATGAAACATTATCAAAACAGTTATCATTAGGAATTATTTATGTACTAAACTCTACAGTATTGAAACGCTTACAAAAAATAAAAATAAAATTTGCAACACTTTAATAACCAAAAATAAAATTGCATAGAAATGAAGTGTCTTCTAAATATTTGAAAATTTTGTCTAGTGTCAGGACTGTAGAGTTTAGTTATAAATTACACTTAATATCTGTTTTGATTGTATAATGATCCACTTATTTATGAGTAATACTGTATATCTTAGTATTAACTGAAATTAACATGTGCAATATATTTGATTGGAAGAATTGTTGAATTGGAATGATTGTATTTCTCTGCCCTATGTGGGTTGTATAATTATCACACAGAAAATGTGATTGACAAAGAGTTTAAATTCCACCTGAGGCTGTTTGCATTCACTTCAGAGTAATACTTTTGGAAAAGACATGACTCTATCTCTTCTTCCTGACCCAGTTATGGGTTAACTGGTCTCTCTAGGCTAACTGGTCTATGAGATTGACAACTCTAAATTCAAACCAATTGATATGTACTAATAAAACAGGGTAAGGTCCATTATTCCCTACATCTTACGGACCTTAGGGAAGAACTGAGAAAAGGTCTTATAGGATTAGAACATTAAACATGAAATTAAAAAAATTTCAATGAAAAATTAAGTAAAGAAAAAAATATCAAGTTGGAGCTAATTGGCTTATTTATGTTCAGTAACATATTATTTTTTCCCATTATTATAATTTAATCTTTGCCTTTTTTTAACTTTTGAACTTTATTTGAAAAATACTATGCATGTAAATATTCAGTGAGCATTTAAAATGTAATGAAATATGAAACAATTTTTGTCTTCTAATAAAAAATATTTTAAAATTTATCATGAGATTTTATAATTTACAATTTGTTTTCTGAAAAATAACTTATATAAGAGATTTTTTATACGAACATTTTTTTTTTTTTTTTTTTTTTACATTATTAAAAGGACTCCTTTAAACATGGGTTGTACTGTTAGCTGTCGTAGTAAAATTGGAAGAAATTATTCCATGAATTATTAGAATCAGCAACCTCATATGTTGTTTTGATCAATGCACTGTATAACCTTTGTTAATTTTGTGCACAATGTATATCTAATTCTCTAATCTTCAAAGTTTTTTGTTTTTTTAAATAGAGTTCTTAACTTGATTCCCTTCTGACACTACATTTTGAATAATTCAGCTTCTCATGATTAAAATTCATTCTGCATTTATTGAAGATGAGGCTGCAAAAATTAATGGAATATCTGACCAAAAAATTGTTTCATTTAACTTTGGTTCTTTTCATACAATCATCTCTTATATACAAGTAACAGATAAAATAGTTTAATTTTTACAGTATTAATATATTCCATAGACTTTTGAAATAAAGTTTCTATGTATATTCATCTGTTCATAAAGTATCTTTTGACTGATATAATTTTGTGTGTGTAACTTTTTCACTGTCCACAGACAATATATTCTGATCCTTGACAGAAATGTCTATCCATATGTAAATAATGATTTTTTTGACAAGTATTATGCTAGAAGAATTTTTTTTAAATTCCTAGTTTCTTGTCATGTGTTCAAAAATATTGTGCAAACTCATTCTTCTGGATTTTATGAATAAAGAAAAATACAGCAAAACATGTTCAACTAAAACTGCAAAATATATTTTAGAGGAATGAAATATAAAAGAAATAGATTCAAGTCTTTAGTAATAATAGTATTTTGAAAATGTTAAAATCTTTGAGGACATTTAATATCCTCAAAGCCACCGATCCTGAGAAGAAAAGCTCAAATCAATAAAAGTAAGTTTAATTGATTGATAACTGAAATGTTTTTTCTGATTCTTTTCATTTTTAATGTTTGTTTGCCTCAAAGTCAAATATTCATTCCTTATGTTATCATTTGGGCTTATCATATGTAGTAAAATATCAGTGTGAAATATTACTGTACTTTTATTCAAACTTAACAAAAAGGGATATTTTATTAATAATGACACCAGAAAGCAAAGTTAATGATGCAGACAATTTAAATATGCCCCAGAAAATCTGTTAAATTTAAAAAATAGGATGTTGATTTCCTGATGAAAAATTTTCAACATACCTAGCATACATTGTTTACTATTATCCCTGGATTTCACTGTGTGTGTGTGTGTGTGTGTGTAGGTAGATAGATAAAGTATCTTGGAACCTCTCTCTCAATGTTAATGAAGTTCTACTCTCTTTTCAATTTTATGAACCTTTTTAAATTTTCATTTGGAAGGGAAATATGTTGTGAAAAACAATTGAGTGAAGTGTTTATAGATTTATTATTACTACGTTTCACTCCATAAGGGCTTTGTTTGCTGTTTAAAGACTTGCTATTAATATATAAATGCTCCAACAAATTGGTTTCTACATCTTATTTCTCTTTCATTCTTTATATTTTATCCATATGTTTATTTATATTTGAATGTATATGTATCTTTAAATCTCTTGATAGAATTATCATGGAGTGTGCTAACAACACAAAATTCTTAAGTTGGTTCTTTAAATTTAACTCAAGATGGGTTTTTTTTTCAAATGCTCTCATGTAAAACAATATAATGTAAACTTAAATCAAATTCTTTTCTGAGTTATGGTTTTCTTGAGCATCTTGAAAAAATTAAAGAAAGGGGTGGGGAAACAATTATGGAAGTAATAGTTTGTACTTATTTGATTGAAGGGTATTTGCAAGCATCAGTGCAAGATGATGACATTAAAAGCCGAGAAGTTTTCAGTTTCAGTACCATGAATGTTGGTGAGACTTATTACTAAAAATAAAAGAGGTTATTCCTTGAAGTAGTGAGTCACTTTTCAAGTAACATATTTATAAATTCTTTACTTACTATAGATATATAGGGCAATTATATCTGGAATTCTAATCAGTGAAAACTGTTGAAAACTGTCTAATAACTAAAGATGGAGAAAATAGTTGTAGAAAAACAATATGTAACTCATGTAGCATTTAAAGACTTTTTAAGCAACACTATTAACAAAGAGAAAAGCTGATCTGGTAAGGCTCATTGACACATCTTAAGATTAAGAAAATAATTACTTCTGTAAAAATTTGTTTACAAAGTCCATGTATTGGAATAAAGCAAAAATGATGAAAATAAATCTTAAAAGTATGATTATCAACATTCTTGTCTTACATGTTCCAGTATGTGCTTACAGTACCAATCATTTGGCCAGCCATTTTAGAATGTATTCTGGCCTGAGGCCATCTTTGTGTGTATATGTCTATATGTGTGTGACAATGGTTCTTTAAGCAGTTGTTATTGTTATTGTTTGCTGCTGCCTTGATGAAAGACAGCCAGTGCTTGAATAGAGAAGTGGGCAGGCCATATTCACAACTCTTGTGTTATTTTGGGTGAGGCCAACTGTTACCATAGCTACTGTGTTTAAAAGGAAAACAATAGTATGTAGAAAATGGGTGAGAAAAAAAATGAAAACTGTTTAATAGTAGAATATTTTTTATTTATTTTCTAACCATCTTTACAAGTAATTCTTATTGTCTTTTTGTTAATCAGCTGTTTCCCTGGAGTGGAAAATTTGGATGACTTGAAAATTATACTCTTCTAAATGTTCTGTTGAATAATGATATATAAATAAAAAGTAGTTTGCTATATTTATAAATAAAAAGTGCTCAGTGGTGCCAAGTCTGATGATTGCATAGGTGAGAAACTGACAGTCACTAAGCAACATTGACTCTGTGTCTACACTATATATATGTACACATAAAGTATTTAAAAAAAAGATGCAACAGTCTTTTTGACTATTTGTATCTGTATTTATCCTATTATGTGAAATTTTGTGTTTCTGTCCAAGGATCATAGCCAAATAGATATGGATGTATATTAATTTAACCTCAAAGTATGTTTTTTGCTTTTTCTGAACATCATTGGGTTGGTTTGTTTGTGTTTAATGGCATATCAACTCTTGTGAGTTACCTGATGTCAAAAAATTTTTTTTTTTTAATTTAGTAATAAGCAAATAGTTTGTAGGTAAATTTTTGGTTTGGTTGTTTTATGGTTTATCAACATTTTGGGGTTATTTAATGCCAAATTTATATATAATTTGTACTTTTAAAATGAGCCAGAGCTCACTTGTTTGCATACAGTTATATGGTTTCAAGTATTGTTATCTAACACTAATAATTTTATTTAATATTAATCATTTGTAATCACTCAGTTAAATGGTTTCAAGTATTGTTATTTAACATTAGTAATTTTATTTATCAAGTATTCATATCTAATGTGAACAATTTGCATATCATCATCATCATCATATCGCGCTGGTAGCACGGATATCCCTGACCCTCTCTTGCCACTCCTCCCTATCGTTCATCGCCCTAGGTAGGTCTTTAGGACAACATCCCGTATCCTCACATAGCTGCTGAATGTATGTTTGTGCTGGTCGTCCTGCTTTTGCACGGCCATGTGTGGGGGTCAATAAGAGTACATCTCTTATGAGTTCGTCCCTGCTTCTCCAGCAGTGTCCTGCATGTCTGGTTCATCTAACTTGAATAGTTTTCGTGATGGGGGCAGGTGGCTGTACAGTTAGTGTCTTGTGAGGTATTGCTGCCAGGACTTGTTTAAGATTGCATGTAGCATTCTTGTGTAATTGCCGTCTAGCTTCTCCAGCCGTTTTGTTAGTGTCCATGTAGTGCAGCCATATAGCAGTATCGATGTGACCGCTGCCTGGAAGAAACTGCGTTTCATTTTATCGGTTAGGTCTGATTTCCATGGTTTTAAATAGCTAATGATTATAACAATCATTAAGAAAGGATTGAACAGTTCTATTTAATCCATAGATAGGACCCTAACAGGTACTACTACTCTGGTTCAAAGTGGACCCGAGAGTAATGGTAATGAAGGAGTATTCCACATTCCCTAAACTCCAGGACTGGAGGCTTACTATCAGATACAGTTTAGTGTCATATCCAGGACATGGTTTCAAGTATTGCTATCTCAGTGCAATTGACCTCAGCCATCCTCTAGCACCTTTTAGATAAAATAGGGCTGAGTATTTGTTTGCAACAAAAGCAATTTGAAGAATATGGTTGGGACAATCATATCAGTGCTAGAGGTTGACATGATCAGCTAATTGATTGGATCAGACTTCTCTGACTGCCTGTCTAGGCCAGTAAGGCACATCATAGTGTTGCAGGTCACATGACCACTTCAGTTGTCAGGCCATGGACTGCTCAGCCACCTGGATCCCACCCTCGAGTATTACAGGTCACCAACAGGTAGCCTCATTGTTTATTTTAGCCCTCTGCTGAAGTGCAATCAGTGTATTCTACAGCCCCAGCTGACAAGGAGTGCATCATTGGGAACTTCTGCTAGTTTACACTAATTTAAATTTAAAAACTATTTTTTAAAGACGCAACTTAATAAAATTTTCTAATTGTACATTTTAACTTTACAAGAAACATTGATTTTTTTGTAACCTAGATGCAGGTTTGTACCCTATTATATTGGCAGCCAACTTTTGTCATATTTGTTTACTTATGTTTAAAATCTCTTTCAATGTTAGCCTTCTTCAAATGTATAAGAATTGTTTTAAAACACTACACCCTTCAAAAATCTCCAACGGAAAAAAATTATAAAATTCATATCAAAATAAGTCTAAAAAATTCAACACATTCTTCTGTAGAAAATAACTTAGCTGACACAACAGAAAGGAATGGATACTCAAATTAAGCTAGAGCATGATCCAATGATTTCAACTGCTAAATCCTTTTTACTCTGACTACATCATTGATATGTGACTGATATTATACTATCAAATTTACTTGTGTGTATCTCCTTAGTTTTAGTTATATCTTTTATGAAACTGTGTATATGTGTATATACACATACATGCAAAACTGTAAAGGTTTTCTTTTTTTAGCAAGTCTTTTAAATGAAAATTGATGATTGAAAATTTAAACTTAGGTTGAAATTGCACTCATTATTTATTACACTTTATAAAACCTTTAGAATTTATAATAGAAATATTTTGTATTTCAAAATTTTTTATGTTACTAATTCCATTCTACAGTTAGATTATCTTTGCTAAGTTATCTTTTCTTTGTTTTTCATACCATTTTTTGTTTTTATTTCTCCTTGTAGGTATGCTCCTTTTCTTTTCTCAGATCTATTTCTAGTTCTAATTACCTGATTGATATAAAGAACTGACTCTTTATTATGTGAAGGTCAGACATCTATGCATACAGTTGCATGATAGTTTACACACCAATTACATTGCTTTCAATTTCTTGATTAGGTTTTACTTTATTTTCATCTCTATGATAAGGGCATTAGTCAAAAACTACTTAGTGAACGTAGTGGCAGGTTAACTAGTTATGGTTCTCTTCACTTCTCTAGGTTGTTGATATTGGAGATTTTAATAGCATATCTGCTGCTAGATATGAAATTAGTTTTTATTCTGAATGTTTGTTAACCGGTCCCACCAGCTCATCACTACAGTGAAATTTAGATATCTGGTTCATCAGTTTACTATAGTCATGAGTACTTAGTCACCATATTAGAAATAAAACTTCTGCAGTGACAAGTATTACATGATTGAATTTTTAAAAAAATCTGTTGTTAATCAAATTATATATATAGTACAAAGATATGGTAGACTATAACCAGAAAAAAATGTGCATGCCAACACAGCTATCAGTGGCAACTATAGCCATCAGAGATACATTCCTGTGTATCCATGCATTAATTTGTATTGGGTATGAGGCTATGGAAGACCTTTAACAATTAAAAAAAAGAAAGCTTTCCTATTAATGTCAGTTACAACTAATAGTTATCAAAGAATACTCTATGATCCATTTATGTGTATTGCTACATTAATTTCTATATTGTCTTTACTTAAGGCCAAATACCCACGAAAAATAATCACTTCAGTCAGTGTTCTTGTAGTGTTTTTACTTTAAGTACATTGTTCATTATTCTGAATTTGATAGTTACAAAGATTAGAGCTTTCCAGGGTTTGTTGAATGATTGTAATAGTTACATGTTTGTTCCAAATACCTGTAATCTGTGTAAATAACAACATCTTCATCACTGATTTATAGGCATACCCTCTTTGCTATAATTAGTTTTAACATTCCAGTCTTTAAGAATGTCTTTTCCAACTATAGGTGTGATCCTATATAATATAATTATGAAGATTTATGACTTTATATTGTCAATTCTGTGTTGTTGTTGTGCGCGCGCGTGTGTTTTTTTTTTTTGTTTTTTTTTTTCAAGAATACTCACATTAGAGGTGCACTTATAATGGTTATTGGTGACCTGTGTTTATATCCTGGACAAGGCTGTTGGTATTTCACTTTCTGCTAATACCTTTGGGAAAGGCATTTATTTATCTGTTCTCTCTTCATCTATGGGAAAATAGAGTAGACTGGGTTCTTTAGCCTTAGTTTGGTAATCAGTCTCGGAGAAGGAAAACTTGGAATTCAAAACAGCATTACTCATCTTATTGCCTAGTTGGCTGGGGCTGTAGAATACACTGACTGCATCTCAGCAGAGGGATACAACCCCCTTACAAGTGTCCTGGATATGACACTAAACAGTCTGATGGTGAGGTACCAGTAATGCTGGAGCTTTGGGGAATGCGGAGCAGCTCTTCATTGCCATCGTTTCCAGGTCAACTCTGGTGTGAAGTGGTAGCACCTGATAGGGTCCTATCTATAGGTCGAATAGAACTAAACTGCATACTTATGCTAAACTGAATTACTTGAAATAGAACTGTTTTGACATTTAACTGTGTAGACAAAAACTATACTTATACTAAACTAAATAGTTTGAATTAGAACTGTTTGACTAAATGGAATAGCTTGAAATAGAAATATTTTTGACAATTAAACTGAATTGTTTGAAATAGAACTGTTTATTTGTATGAAAATGGATTTGACATTAAATAATCTACAATGGTTGGTATGCCATAAAACCCAAACAAACATTACTCATTTTGTCAAGGCCTTACTATTGGTTTTAACGTTTGCATCTTTAAATATATTTCTTCCTACTATAGATGTGGTCATATAATTAAGAAAATTTAATGACATTATGGGAAATAATGAATTAGATTACAAATTCTTTAGTTTATTCTAAAAACTCCAAAATATTTCAGCAATATTTACATTTTCCAATGATTTATAATATTCAACTATTCAGGAAAACATTATTTATCAGTTTTAATAAGACTTATTTTATAATTTAAATTGCAATGGCATTGATTTATTTTTATATACACATTATGTTTATTCAATTTCTTATAGGAGTTAATTTAATACATCTTTTAATTGAACCAAATTTTATCATATTGATCATTTTATATTTTTTGCTCTTGGCTTGTGTTTATTTATCAAGGATACTTGGAACATATGGAAATATTTAATTTGTCTGGGATATTACAGGCAAAAAATAAATATACAAATACAGGTTATTATAGTAACTGAGTTTTTCCTTGAGATAGCTCCATTCACACTTTTATACAAAGACAGAATGAATTCGACTCTTTTGCAGCTCCTGTTGGTGGGGGTTAGAATATGTTGACTGCATCCTCTGCAGTAGGGTAAGATTTCTCTATCCCACCACTCCAACATAAAGGGGTGTTCTGGGTCTGATACTAAACTGCATCTGGTGATTAGGTTCCAGTTCTGAATCTATAGAGAGTGTGGAGTATCTTTTCATTGCCAGAGTGATAGTACCTGTTAGTCTCATTTATGGGTTAAATAAATGTTTGCAAATTATTTGTATCATATAGGAATCTTTAGTTTCATATAACCATATGCAAAGAACTCTTAACTACACAAACATGTAAATATAAATGTACAATGTATACAATTTCCTAACCTCTTGGCATGAAATTACCCTAGACAGTTTATTATGCTGTTAAAATCAGTCTACACTCTTGGTGAAGGATTACTGAAACCATTTCTTCTGTCTTCTTGGTTAACATTCCAAGTATATTTTTTCCCAACATAAGTGTCATCCCATGTAATATAATTTTGAAAACTTAGTATAATTTTGGGATAAAGCAACATGTATTAAAACTGGTAAAAAATGGCATTTTTATTTATTTTATAAGCCATTAAGTCAAAGTGGTAAATCTCTAAGTTACATAATGTTATTTCTGTCTCAGAATAGTTATATTTGCATATACATCTTATACACTAAATGTAATAACTATTATAGGATAGGTACTAATACAATTTTTTATATACTAACTTTGCAAATGTTTCAATATAATATTTTGTTTATGTGATTAAAGATGACAGATAAGTGCTTATATTTATCGATACACACATTATAAACTCTCATTGTTATGACATGCATTCTAACAGTACATTTGTTTTTCTATTCTCAGAGATTTGTTTGCGGCAGTGGCACATGAAGATTTCAGTACATTATTTTAAAAACTAAAATTAGTAAACCCTTAAAGACAAAAATTTAAAAGAAAAGTCTTACCAATTAATAAGCTTGAAATAATCATTAATACATTTTGTATAAAAATCCACCTTTTATAATGGTCAATTCATTATTATTGTACGCTCAAATCCCTGAGGGTGTTAAAATGATAAAAAGTTCTTGAAAATCAAAATTGTATTATATATGAACAATTACTGGGTTTAACATGTATAGATCTCTGTAGGATCCTTTTGTACTTTAACTCTTAAATGTCCCTTCAATGTAACTATCCCTGAATAGTTGTCATCTTGTGACCTTCACAAAGATGGTCATTAATAGACTTTGTCATCTAATTCTGTATTTAGTTCATGTTGTCAGGGTTGCTCCCACAGTTTAACAACCTTAATGGCTTAGATTGTTGTAATTAATGGTCAAAGTTTGGTTGTAGACAAAGTCTGCACCCACCTTTTTATCTAGTTAACTTGTTCCCCACTTAACATGACTTACTCTTTCCTATTTTTTCCCTCTGCTACTAATAAAAAAAAGTCAAAATAAAAACAACTTTTGAATGTAATTCATTTGGTTATTTTGAAAGCATCACTCTTGAAACTATCCTTTCTGAAAACTTCTTTTTAAATAGTCTGCATGCTATTTCAAGTAACTTTTCAGGAAGTTGTGTAATTTACTATTTATGCAATTGAAATTCCTAATGTTTCAAATAGAAAGTTTTGGTGTTCAATGGCCAATTAAAAAGAAAGCTTTAATACATGATGTATGGAATAAGAAAGCTGATTGTCAATATTGTCAGCTTCAGGTTTCTTCTAGAAATATTTTAAAGTAGGAACAAAGAACAATTATTCATAGACTTTGCTATCTTTTTCATATAGTCATTAGAATTTTTTGCTTTTGGCTTAATATTACCTTATTTTGAATATGTGGATAAATTAGGAAGACTCATTCATTTTCTACAGCCCTGTCAGTGATCCTTAGAGTATGTTAAATGTATCCTTTGCAGAGGAGTAAGACTTCCCTCCCCACCAAAAAAGTGTCTTGAGTATAACATTAAACAGCACCTGGTGGTGAGACTCCAGTTCTGGATCTCTTGGGTATGTGGAGTACTTTTTCATTGCCATTAGTCCCAGGTCCACTATGACCTAGACTGGTAGTACCTGTTAGGCTCCCATCTATGAGTCAAATAGCTCTGTTTAAAAATTATTTGTATTAAATAGGAATATTTGATGACATGTGCAAAAAACATTTAAGCTACATAAAGAATGTAAATATAAATGTACAATTCCCTAACCCCTCAGCATAAAATAAACCAGATGGGTTGACATGCCATTAAAATCATTCATTTATCTTATGTCTGAAAAAGGTGTACTTTGTTTCTTAGGGGTTTTTTTCTATTAAAAAAATGTATAAAATGTTACAATGATATCAATGCTCATCTACAATGCTAGTTAGAATCATTAGCTTTATGAGCATAGTTCCTCTTGGAAATTTTGAAACTATATATGTCAGTTTTATCTAGAATCAGACTAGTTTCAATGTTCTCTGCTTTGGATCAGTATCACTTCCCAGTACTTTTGCTTTGGATCAGAGTTGTATTTTTACCTGTAAAAATCCCATGTTTCTATTTAAAACCATATATACCTTGTCTGAATTTAAGCAAATCACATAAGTTACAATAATTCAAATTTGGGTTGAAAAAAATTTGTCAAATTTTAAATAATCAGTTTAGATATTAAAAATTTTAGATAGTATCATTAAGTTTTATTCAACTTCTTGAAGTTACTTGATGTAATCTAAGAAAAAGTTGAAGTTAATTGATGTATTCTAAAAAAACAGCTGTCAGAAGTTATGGCAAAAGCAAATAATCACTATATAATCTTCAATAAAAAAAGGTAATGAAATAATCCAAAATGAATCAATACACCTATAATATAACAAATACACAAGTCTTTGAATCCTTTTAATATTGTGACCCTTCTTCTCAATAACAGCAAGTAATGTATTATCCATTGATGTTGATTTTTTTTTTTCAATTTCTGACACAGTAGTTTTTTTTCAATTTCTGACACAGTAGTTTTTTTTCAATTTCTGACACAGTAGTTTTTTTTCAATTTCTGACACAGTAGTTTTAATTGCTTCCCATAGGTCTGCTTGGCTCTTATATTGTTTATCACATTCATATAATTTCATCTTCAATTAACTATAGATTTTTATTAGATTCAGATCAGGACCTGATTTTAACCATTTTGGTATCTTCTCCCCTGTAAACTATTTATGCTTAAAGAATTCACAAGTAAGCTTAGCTATATAAGAAGTAGCATTGACATAGAAAAATACACACTTCACTTTGAAATTGAGAGACTGAGACTTGTACAATGCAAAAAAAGTCTTGTTCATAAAATCACATTTGTTAGCACTGTTCAGTTTAACTTCTTCATTGACTATGAATGGTCCTATCATGGTTTGGTCATTAATTCCAGCCTCTATCATTATACTACCACCTCTTTGTTGTCTTCTTTTAGTCTTAGGCCTGTCTGAATTGAATAAAATTCATCCTTTGGCCCATCCATCAGGTTCATCAAATGTCACTCAAGATTCATCTGTGAAAATTACTTTAGAAAAGTCAATTTTCATGTATTTTTCCCCCCTATCCTAATGCTTCCAAATATTTCCTTTTGTAAGACGAGATTACTTAGGAAATTTTCTTACAGATCCCAATTCACAAAGTATTTTACACCTTTTGTCCTTCTTGACTCTCTGAATTTTCAAAGATCTGAGCACTGGTCAAAAGTGGTTGTTTATAACTTGTTTTAGTTTACATTCATCTTGAGGAAACAAGTTCTTAAAGCCTTTTCCTTTGCTTCAAGTTCTTAAGTTAGTTATATTTTCAACAGCCTTCTTTATTGTTTGATGATCTTTGCAAAGCTCTTTGATATCTCCAAAGTGGACATTCCCTCACTCAATAACTTTATTTTTTGTTTTTCAGTAGTTGTTAGATCCTTCCCTTTTGCTGTGTTTTAACATAAATAATAGACAAAAGATAGTTTTTATTACATTTCAGAGGTTTTAAGCTAATGTTAGCTAAATCTGCATATTAACTTGAGTCAGTCCATTTTCATAAATTCCAAATATCTGAAAAAGTAACCATTAAAAATGGCAGCAAATTTAGTTAAGTATTTCACTTAGGGTGGAAATGGATGAGTTTAAATTTGCCAAATGTTGGTTCAAAACTTTTTAGAGGTTTGATTTGCATGATAACTTCAGACAGGTTATAAAATCTAAAAATTATGAAAGTAAAAGTAATTTTAAAAATATTTGAACATACTTAGAAGTAAAGTTGGCAAAGGCTCCCTTTGAATAGCTACTACACCGAGGTAAGGGGATGGTGCTACTCAATTCCCTGGATTGCTCCACTTTACTCTTGCTCTGTACCTTATAATGCTGAGGGTTAAGCAAGGTGGCATCAAGTACCATTTTTTTAAGTCTTTGGTATGACTTGACCTGGGATTGAACCCCGGTCTCCCGGACCATTAGCAAACACTCTACTCATTAGACAATGGACAGAAAAGATTTGATAATATACAACAAATAGAAAAGCATATTACTAAAACAATAGAATTTCTTGTTAATTGTGAGATACCAAAGATATAAATGTAAACCTGATCAATACCACACAAAATAACCCCTTAACACGATTTTAGATAAGGCTATCATTAAAACCATTTACTACAAAAGTGTAAATATAGATATACAACATACATTATTTCCTAATCTTGGTATAAAATAATCCCAGGTTTTAAAATCCACTAACTAACCAATCATCAATTGTGAAGTAAGATTACTAATGCATTGCAAAACCTTTGTGTGTGTATATATATATATATTTTTTTTTTCATCATACAACGTGTGAAAGCACGTGCGATACCCTAGCCTCATCAGCCGCCAACCAGGGTGATAACACAGTTTCGGTAGCTCAAGGCGGTACTGCCACTCCTGGCGCTACCGAGCAGCTTTTGCCACCGGATAGGGTATTTAGAAGAAATATATATCTATGTCTACACAAGATCAACTAAAAGCGGACATTGCATTAGACATTCGTTCATCTTCATTTTGGTGCAGTTTGTGATTTAAAAAAGCGTTTACTTACGGCCGTTAGATGTCATAGCAACCGTTTCTTGATTTTGCGTAATTACACGAGAATGGTGGTTACACATGTATAACATTCGTGTTGAAATCCTTTCTATATCCGTTATCTTTTCGATTCGTTTTCTTTCATTTATGCGTTACTGCCCAAAAGCACTCGAGACAAACGTTATATATAATTCCGCTAAAAGATTTTATTTGTTGATCAATGGGCCCTCAAGATGGGTGGTGAGTAAAAAGAAAGCTCCTGGTCTAAGTTAGTCCAGGTAGCTATCTGATTACCCTTGGGCCACTAAATTCTTGGCTTGCAAAAAATGCCTCCAGGACGCTGATGGTCAGCAATGGGCTCGTGAATACTGTGGGGGTAAACCTGACTCATGGGCCCATCAATCGATTTACATTCTCCGGCAGGAGAATTACATTCTTCGCACCAGCGCGCCTTGTGGATTCGTGTTCCTCGCAAGCTGTTGAATTTTCTACCGCAATCACACGTTGTAGCCGGGTACATATCCAGATCGTTACCCTAGGAGCAAGTAAGATGGGTGATATATTCTCCCTCCCCGCTACAGACACCCTGAGGGCATTTTTCTTTCATTGTATGTATATATATATATATATATATATATATATATATATAATCAGTGGCGACTCTAGCCTATTTTTGCTACTCGTGCCCTCCCTGCCCTCTGTCAACTTCAGTTCCCAACCCGTGGTCCGTGGACCCAAAGTAAGTCGTCATAGTTGCTATTGCGTGATTCTCCATTGTATAGCACAGATTGACAAACGTACCTTGCATGGTGGGTTTTTTTTTTTTGTAAACAATCAAGATACTATATAATTTGTAGTCTTGTTAATACAGTAGATAAGATAATTTTTTTTCCTTTCAAAAGTATAGAAGAAAAGAGATGTTCATTGCTATGACGAGAAAAATATGTTTATTAGAATAAAGAAACTGATGACAATATACACAGACACAGCTAGTAGTTTCAATTTCGCTTAAAATAAAGATTATTTGTTGAAAATGTATTCAAATAAACAAATTTTAGTTACAGAATGTAATATATGCAACATTCATTAAAGAAATAGAGATCTGTTAGTGAAAAAACGAATTAAAACACGCCGTTTAACCAACATTTACCATAGCGATGATGATGATGTCGGGACGGCTATAATCTGCTATCCCCCCCTCCCTCTCTCTCTCGGTCTCTCTCCCTCTTCCCAAGACAGCTGTCAGCAGTCAGAATGTGCTAAGATTTTTGAGCACGATGTTTGGGTTGCTCTTGCTATTGGCTACTGCCAAAAGCGGATTTCTCTAACATTACTGTTATTATAAGGGTCTAGTGCTCAGCACGGATTTGCGCGTGTTCAACATTATAGCCGATTTTATGGGATATTCAATGAATCTGACGGTGGCCGGACAAAGACCATCCGTTCAAAACAGCATCGTTGTATTATTCCCAGATATATTTATGAACTTTTGGCTACTTAGTTATCGAAACTTGAATAGATAGGTAATTTGAGATCAGACTAAGTATGTTTGCTTGAAATTAATGGATGATTTTTAATCCATTTTGAATAACATTGACCGAGTTATTGGTCGTGCCGGGCACGAGTAGCACTAGTCCTGTCTCCGCCCCTGATATATATATATATATATATATATATACACACACACACACACACACAAAGGAAAAAAATACAAATGGCTAATCCAGAACAATAGAATTTTTCATTTCTATAGAGACCAGGTTATGTAACCAATATATGATGCATTGTTTTATATACAAGTAAATTGTTCACCCTTTTAACACTAAGTGAAAAGCTAAAATAAAATTTGAAGAAACAATAAAGAAAGTCACCTTAGATCTAATTTTTTTTTTCTCTTATCAAAAATCAAGAAATTTTTTAAAAGGAAGGATGAAATGTTAAATTTTTAGTAGAAAATACTACCCCTCTTCCTTAATAGTAATATTAATATACTAGATGACCTGTGAACCCCTTATGTTCTTATTTTGATAGTGATCCTTAATGATATTGATGCTTCTATTTTAGATGGAGTGATGGGTTCTAATTAGCATTTCATAGTTGTTTCCATTATACGGATAATTTGATGATTTAAAAAATAAAACTTTCAGCACAAATGCAGACCACAAAATCATCATTCTGTTGCGAATTGAACTGGAAATGATTTTATTCTTTAGAGCATTTAAGTGTATTGAAAATTTTATTTTAATAATATATAGATTATCTTTTTCAGTTCTGAAAGTTAGATTAAGAAATAAGTTAAATAAAATTTAAGTTTTTTACAAGGTAAAAAAATATATTATCTAATATATATATTTCTTAAATTGGGTGTCTAGTCATGGTTTAAGGTCTAGATTAATCTTGCCGATCATCCCAGTTGAGTAATGATTTTGATTCTTACTAAGTGTAAGGAGGAGGTGCTCATGATGTTATGGACAAAGCAACTCAAATTCAAATCATGGATGAAGCTGTTTGCATTTCACATGGCGCTAATACTCTTGAGAGAGGTAGGCATCCAACTAATCTCCCTCTAGCTTTAGATACATGGTAGTGCAAACTGAGCTCTTTAACCTTGGTATAGCAACCAGTCTAAGAGAAGGAAAACTCTGAATTCAAACCTTATTAAACTCCACTTAAAAATTTACTTTGTGCCACATACTGTTTATGGCAGAAGGGTTTGGTAAATACACATACTAAGTGTATCCATATTTATTGCTCTGTATTAAAACTAAGCTTAATAAATAACTTGTTTTAAAACTAAGTATGTGTATATTGTTTTATTTTTACATTTATATATAGAACTGGATGATATAGCCCAATGATTGAGAATATTTTTCTTGAAGTTATATGCTGGCAAATTTTTAAATTGATATATTCTTTGGATTGATATTAAAAAATGAATTATTTTTCTTGATAAAACTAATCATAATTACTTATATATATTACTCAACTGTAATAATATATTGGGAATATCCAGGAGTTAATGTAACAATATTGACTAGTTCACCTGTGTACTATTAGTTTGGTAGTTGTTGTACCAGGTAACTCTTTATACTGAATTATTTTTATAAATGGCCATCTGCCAATAAAACCTACCACTGGCCTGATTACTGCTTCTAGCTTTCATTTCTCAATTACAACACATAATTTCAAATTCTTTTTATTCCATGACAGAATTTTTCTATTCTTCTGCTCCATAATCAATAATAAATATATATAAGGAAAACTTAAAAGGATCCTAATAAAATTATATAGACAAAATGTCTTTATTATTTAATCAAACATGCTTAAATGAAGGACTGCTACCTAACTACACACACATATAGTATATCTAAGAGGAAGATTTTCTTGTCAACATATTTTAGTAAAAGATGACTTACTAGGATTTGGTGTTGAGTTTTTTAGTGACCTTTTCATTTTAGCTTGTGAGCTGACGCAACAGGGGATGAAGGTAGTTGGAAAATTCTCTGAAATTTCTGATGTTATAATATCAAGGGCTAATTCTTAAACACCCTTCATCCACATTTGCGATTCTTGCTCATCAATATGAAAAAGCCAATAAAAAAAACACCAAATCCTTGTCGGTGATTAATAGAATATGCCTCTAATTAATGTGTGTGTGTGTGTGTGTGTATATATATATATATATATATATATATATATATATAATTCAAATGTTGGATTATCAAATCTTTTATTTGAATTATATAACACTTGCTTTAAAATAAATAAGAATTAAATTACAAATAATTTATTTCATCTTATTCCTAGTTTTATTTTTTGATTTTAATTGTTTAAAAATGTTACGTAACTTTTTGGGGGGTGAAGATGGGGGTCTTTTAAGAGAAAAAAATCATAGAACCAAAAAAATGTAATGTTGCTTCAAAATGTAGGCTGATAAAAATTATTCTATATAAAAAATGAATTTATTCATTCTGCATATCCTGAGAGGAGATATTGGTTATCTCCCCTTATCTCTCTGATTTTATTTGGTATATGGGAGTCAGGGCATTTACTTCCAAAACAGTATCCACTGACAATTTGAATTCAATGTACAGTGTCATGCAGAATGAGTTTCATGAGAAATTTCATCATGGATTATTTTAGTATTTTATACCATGAATTAAGAAAGATCTAAGATAGTTGCTCAATTTGCTAACATTAAATTCAGCTGCCAAATTATTGAATTTACACTACCCATTGATCAAATATGTAAATGGCTTATTCTAAATATTAAGGTCTTCATAGAGTCAATAGCAAATTTTGAAAATTATTTGGAAATTTTTTTCCTTTACAATTATTTACACTTTTTTATTTTTTATTAGAAATGAGCTCTTTTAATAATGCTTTTTAAAAAATTAGTGTTGAGGTAGATAAATTCACAGTTAAAAAATAAATGGCCCAGAGTGGTAGCACCTGAAAGGGTCCTATCTATGGGTCAAATAGAACTGTTTGATGTTTAAACTGAGTGCAAACAAATGATTTATGCTAAATTGAATTGTTTGATCTTTTAATTGTGTATAAACAAATAACTGATGTTTAATTGAATTGTTAGTGATACATAGCAATACTTGGAACCATTTAACTTTGTTAACTTATGCTAAATTGAATTGTTAGAAATAGAACTGTTTGATTATTTGACTGTGTGTATCTAAAAAAAAACAAAAAAAACTGTGTTTACACAAATCATATATTTACAGTAGGGAAAATAAGTATTTCATCTCCTGCTGATTTTCTGAGTTTGCCACCAGATCATCAACAAGCTCTTGCCTCGTAGTTGTTCTCTCACCTTTCTTATCAGGTGTACTCCACATTGGCAGATCTTGTGTGGAGCTCCAGACTGAGGGAGATTGATAGTCAATTGGTGTTTCTTTCATTTTCTTATCCCACCAACAGTTGACTCCTTCTCACCTACCTACTTGCCAATTGTCTTGTAGCTCATTTCAGTCTTTTGCAGGGATACAATTTTATCCCTGATTTCCTTAGACAATTCTTTCATCTTGTCTTTTGTGGAGAGATTAGATTCTGATTCATTAAAAAATTCTGTGAACTAGTGTCTTTTATACAGGTAATGAGTACTTGATTAGGAGTATTGGCCTAGTGGTTAGAGTGTTCGCCAATGGCCCGGGTGATCTGGGTTCAATCCCAGGTCGAATCATACCAAAGACTCAAAAGATGATACTTGATGCCTCTTTGCTTAACACTCAGCATTATAAGGTACGGATCAAGGGTAAAGTGGAACAATCCAGGGAAAGGAGTAGCGCCCTCCCCTACACCTTGGTGTAGTAGCTATTGAAAAGAGAGCCTTCGGGTCACCTTCGACTATGGTCGCCAACTTTTACTAGTCTATATGCCTCCTGATCACATAACCGGTCTGTGGGGCCTGAATCATTGTTGATTGTTAGTAGGGTAAAATATTTATTTTTTTCAATAAAATACAAATAGATGTTTAAAAATTAATATAATGTGATTTTCTAGAATTTTTTCTATATTCTCTCACTTTCAAGATGGACTAACTCTGAAAATTATAGACCATTCCTAGTTTTGTCAGGTGGCAAACTCAGAAAATCAGCAGGGGATGAAATACTTATTTTTCCTACTGTAATATATATATATATATATATATATATAAGAACAGGCTTTGGCATAAAATAACCAATAATGGTTGATATGCCATTAAACAAAACCAAAATCATAAATAAACATACATTCCAGTGGCTATTTTTCTGTATCGGCATAAAGCAGAAGTGTTTATTACACATTAGTAAGTTTGGATCATAGATATAACTTACATTCAGTCATACTGTGATGCACATAGCCGGATAAAAAAAATGAATATTTTGTTCTTGCATATATGTACGCCAACTTTTAGGCTTAATAATGTGGAAAAAATGTGTGTTTTATATACAAATAATTACGGTATGTCATGAATGACAGCTATAGATATAAATGGAATGTTTTGATGCA